>BGPR01007075.1:40576-60316 GCA_013235015.1 Araneus ventricosus | reverse complement strand
ACATAAATTGCACGGCGCATTTGTTGTGAATTATAAGAGCTTGATTTTATTGCATTATTATCAGTTGCAGATTTAGATCACCATAAGGTTACAAATGGTTTAAGTGATCAATTTATTCGTATCATTAAAATACAAATTTTTCTGAGAGTAAAAGTGTTAGAAAGAAAAGATGATTGACATATTTTTGGTAATCTGTGAAATGGACATAAATTCAAAGAGTAAAAGTAACATTAAGGAAGAAAAAATACCCAAGCTCCTAAAATAATTTTTTTAAATATCTTATCCAATATTATTTCACCAAATAATAGAAGGTTAAAATAAAGAACGCCCACCAACAGGGAAAAGTTTTCTTATTAATTTTTACTCGTCCTCTGTGATTAACTTTTAAAATAGTATGTTCCTTAAAGTTACTTCACTGTTGCTCAGGCAGCCTTAATCAGAACTTCGCAACACAATGGCACTAATTTTAAAATCGCCAGATAATGTTTACATCTCTAAATGTGGGCCAGATGACCATTTGATTCTTCATGCGATGTTATAACAAGCAAATGATGAAAATAGTGTTCGAAATCGCACGGTCGCTAAAATTCCATTGTTCCGAAATATCTGATAACATCTGACTAAGGAATCACCGAAACGAAAAGCTATGAATACTTTCTTTATTGTTCCAGATAATCGTGGGAAAAGAACAGAAAACCAGCGGGAGTGGTCTCCCCTAAACTTTCTCGTATAATCCTAATACATGTAGAGAAAACTAGAATAATAAAAGACGTCAAATAAACTTCCGTCGCAAGTAAACCAAAGTTGGAACCACGCGTGGTTTGAAAGATCAAAACAAATTCAAATCCCCTGCGCATTCTTCTGCGCAACAGGACCTGGCGAGACTTCCTAAATGTTTGCTACCTTACAAAATCGCTCCAGAATTGGTTTTTGGCAAACTGCCAAGTTTCGGAGCGTCCGTTTTCTCTCCAATACGCACCAGTAGGCATGCGCAGGGAGTTGTTTCAAAACTGAACAAGTATGCGATTATACAGACCGACAGACAGTCAACCCTTTGACGGATTTGGCCCAAAATTTTATACGGACCTACATTCATGACGATAAAACTGTGTATGAAATTTTATCCATCTGGCTATTCACGTTTTTGAGTTATAGCGTTCGCATGACCTCGAACATACAGACAGACAGACTTCCCGTTGACGGATTTCGTCCAAAATTTGATAGAAACCTACAAATTATGTTTAAAGACCACATACCAAATTTCATCCCCGTAGCTCTAATAGTTTTCGAGTTATCGTGTTCACAGACACACACACAGACACACACACAGACACACACACAGACACACACACAGACAGACATAATTCCAAAATTGTGTTTTTCGGAATCAGGGAGGTCTAAAACGTGGAGATTCGTCAAAATCTCGAGTTCGAATTTTTTGACGATTACAATACTTTCTCTTTGTATACTTCGTATACGAGAAAGTAAAAAGATGATGTTCACTCGAAATTTTAATAAAGAAAACATCAATAAAAACAATAAGGAAAGGAAGAAAAAAATTATTTTATATTTCAGACACTCGCCATACCAGTCCGGAATGGTTACAATCCTTTAATTGACTAGCGCACCGTGACCGCGGTACTACCACTTTCACTCAGCTGATTCGTAGGAAATAGATGCGGAAAAGTAAAAACCAGAAATAAAATTCAACGAAAAAAATAAAAATTCCGGTTCTTGTCACCTTGCTTTTCGGTAAGAGCTCGGAGACCTACATTTTCGGAGTGGGAAGAAAACAAAAACAAAATGGCCGAATGCAACTTCTTTTTTGTTACTCTTTTATTCCACGGTTGAGAGTTGGGTTTAGCATCAGACGATTTTCGACCGGCGAAGGCGAACGTGAGTTGTGCTCTACTGTAGCTGCTTCCCGATCATCAAACGATCGGGTTTTGGAGGAATGGAGAATCTTCGTTTGTTGTTGGTTATTACTGTTCTGTGTGCAGTCTTAAGTGATGGTGAGTTATATTTTATTCGTTTTTTTTTTGTTAGGAAACGAAATTCTAAAATAAAATTTGAAATTCTATTAAAATACCTTTCCGGATTAATTTCATTTATATACATTAATAAGCAAAACCGATCAAAATGTATCATATATTTTTATGGTAAAGCATCTTCCAGCAAAACCAAAAAATTACTTAAATTTAAGTAATCATTAATTTAATAGAAAATTAGTTCTTAGAAAATTTTGAATCTACACTTTGCATACAATTTCAAAACATTTTTATGTGTAGAATTAAGAATTTTTCGTATTTATCAAAAATTAAAAACCAACTTGTTTTATTCCGAAAAAACCACGTTCTAATTTTTGAATTTCTTTAAGTTATACAGGACGAACATAAAAATCAATGTTGCCCAAACGATTTTAAATGTTAAAAGATCTTATTTGCTAAGACAGGAAAATACAAAATCTGAGTTTTATAAAATCAACTGCGTATCGTGAAAGTATCGTATTGGAATAATAATAATAATAAAAACGCTGAAATTCTTGCTGAAAGAAGAATAAAAAAAATTTCAACTTCTTTTGAAGAATAAAAGGACGTTAATAAATCCGTTCTTAGTAAAAAAAGAAGTTCCGATCTTATTATTTTGCATGCGTTTGAGTAAAAGTTAATACTATTTAATTTTTTTTCAAATCAAATTAACAGGTCTCCAACTTGAATCAAAACCAATAAAAAAGGCGAGTATGTTGGCCCTTTTTTCCTTTATTGCTTTCACTATTTAAAATAACAAGTGATGAAATTTCAAAATCGATTGATTTGGACATTAACTTTTTTTTTCTACCAGGGTACAGACAGAAATATACCACTCATTCATTTTTCCAAAGTTCAGAATTTCATTTTCACAAAAACTGACAAGATGTTAATATCCAAACAATGCGTGAATTTATTTTCTTTTTCAATTTAAAAAGTACTGCGCTGATGTTAAGTTTGAATTTGAAAAATTTCCGAATAATTTTTTTTCACGTGATAAGAAATTTAATTCAAAAACTTGTTTGGAGTATCTCTCAGAAAATTAATTGTTTCCCGGTAAAATTTCTGAGATTCAAGTAGTTCTTTTCAAAAATTCAAAGCAATATTGAATTAGAAGAAATGAACAACTTATTTGAAATCAGAAAAATATGAATTGGAGTAGGCGATTTAATATTCTAATAGATACTTGCCTAAAATAGCTTACAGAAAAATAACTCAAGAATATATAGTAAAGTTTTGTAACATTTTAAAAAGTATGGTAATAGTAATTTGAAATTAATTTTAATTAGCTTAATTAAAATGAAAATTTGCACTGTGAAATGGTAAAAAGTAAAAGTAAAAAAATATGCAGTCAAGTATTGTAATATTTCACAAAATACGATAACAGTAATCTTAAATTAATTTAAAATTTAAAAAATCAATTTAAAATTTTAATTCATAATGTTCCTATATCATAAAAGTTGGTCGTATTGTATTAAAGCATTTATATAAAAGCAGCACGAAAGAAATTGCGATGTCAGATTTCTATTTTTCTACAAAACGAGATTTTGCTCCTGATGCAATGGAAGATGGGGATCCACTCTCTAGAGGTTTTCGTTGTTTGGAAGAAAGTTTAGTTTAATAGAGGGAATCAATAAACTTTGCTTTATTGGGTGCTTTTTGGTTTCGGTGTTTGCGGTTTTTTACAAAATGCAACCAGATGCTAAGATGTCATTTTCATTTCTTGGTAACAGAATATCTTTAAAAAATTCACCCTTATGTCTTTAAGAAGATTCATAAAAATGCTAAGAGTATCGTTTCAAAATTATGTTCTATGGGTTTATTTTTTGTATAGGAATAATTTATTCTTTTCTGATCCACAGTTTTCAACTATTTTGAAATATCATAAATTGGTTGAATTGTTTCTTCTTATTTCTGCTGACTAATTTCAAAAGCTAAATTAAAATAGTATTTTTAAAAAAAGCGAAAACGAGGAACTATTGACTATTTTAGTTAGTATTAAATTTATGTTTAAACTTTTCAGAAATTGCAGTTAACAATTAAAGATTTCTCTGTTGTATTAGTAGATGAGAAATACCTTGTTTTATTAGTACTAATATTTGATAAAAATTATTTTTGCTATTAAGGTAGTTTTTATGCTTGATGGTTTATTTATTTGCTCAAAAAATTAAGCCAAACTATGTTTATAACTCCTGCTTCTAAATTAAAATTTTGTGTTCTTCGAGAATGCATGAATTCATTTAGACCTTTCCTCTTCTATGTACCATCTGTTTATTCTTGGTAATGAGAAAACTTCTCCAATTGTAAAATATCCATTAGCATATGCATTAACTTTCATAGACTATTGATGATAATTAATAATTTTAAACACATTCGAAACTTGAATTCGCATTACAAAGAAAGCATAAAGCGAAGTTACAGCATACAAAAGCTGGCATTTAAGTTTTATTGTAACTTTGTTTAACGACTAACCACAATTAATTATAGAGAAGTATGAACAAAAGCAAAATTTTTACTAATAAACTTGAAATCACTCTTAATTATTTTGTTTTAACTGTTATTGTACACATTGCCATTTTTACTAATTTTGTCTAACTTATTATGTACGAGGTGTGGTCCGATAATAAAGTAACAAGGCAAAATTACACTGGCAGTTATAATTCAAGAAAATATTTAATACATTTCACAAAAATTACAAACTTTTTTTTATTTCTTGACATAATCTCCCTAAAAGTTCAGACATTAGTCCCAGCATGGCACTAGTTTGAGCATCACTTCATAGTATTGTTGTTTGTCAAGTTGCTTGAAGTATTTTAGAACGGTGTTTTGAAAATCCTCCTGATCAGAAAAGATTTTTCCTGCGAAAAATTTCTTTAAAGGTCCGAATAAATGAAAATTCGAGGGGCCTAAATCTAGACTAAGGGTGGATGTGCCAGGACCTCCCATTTCTGTTGTGCCAACCACGCTTTGGTTTGATTTGACGTATGGGGTCTTGCGCCATCGTGCAAAAGTTTAACTCCTTCGCGTAATCTTCTTGGCCCTTTCTTTTTAATGGCTGTATGCAATTTCTTAAAACTTTAGGCCCATAAACACCCTGCAATCTGCGATGAATTTCGCTCTGATTAACTCCTTCTGCTTGCAAAACTCTGATAACCGCACGTACCTCAAACTTTGCATATTCTGCGATTAGACACGCCATATTTGTTTGCTTCCCGAAAACTCAATTGCGTCTTGAACAAAACGACACTTCAGTCTAACTTACTAAAGTCCTAAACGTATCGAGTGATGCAATTCGTCCCAATATTGCATCTGCATGCTTTGTATACCAGCCACCTGTACATTTATTATCGAATACCTCTCATATAATCTGATTCTTACGCGTCAAAGACGGATTGTTGTGAGGAACACGCGAGCTCTAGGCTCTCAACCTTCGTTGCATAACTGTTTGTACTTTATACCTAACAGTTTTGATTTACACCTGAATACCGCGAACATGGAAGCTTTAATATTTAATTTTGGTTCCTGAAAGGAACTGATTCGCACTAACATGCTGATTCGAGCTTTCAATTTAATTTAAGTCATTTAAATAATGTATATCTGTTTTTCAAGCAGCAACAATTTGATTTTCCTCGAAATTTATCATGAGCTCCAAATGGACAAAATTCCAGATTTTTTTAGTAATTAAAGACATTCCTATCGCTGATAATAACTTCGAGCTGGCAAACTCTGACGGGTAACTTCTTTAAATAGCACCAGTAATGTACTTCCATACCCTGTGGAAAGACAATCCTTCTTAATGTACTTCTAATGAAGTGAGCAAATGAATAAAAGTATGATATATAAATTTGATAAATACGTTATTCTCTGAAATTATACGTATAACTAAGGAATATACAAGTAACAGCATTCTTTCGGTGAAATGTAAATAAGTATCTTAAATAAAAAGGCAGTAGTTGATCTGACTTCTATTTATCCATTTTAAAGATTATAATGCAGGATATTTTAAATAGATAACGTAATCATAGTTTAAAAACATCCATGACCAGAATTGAAGAATTAATGCTCGAAGCAGCGCGTCTTAGCAGGCAGGTTACATGTCTCAAAAGAGAACGTTAGCATTTGCTCAGAGAGCTTAAATAATTGGAGAAGGGGAACTCCCCGAAGAAAACTCGTGACTTTGGAAGTTAAAGTAGAAGTGTGGTTCTCTAAGATTCAAGCAGAAGTAATTTAAAATGAAGTGGCGTTAAAATAATTAATTTAAAAAAGGTTAAAAAGTCAAATCATTACATAATATTTACATATACATTTGGAGGAATACAGAAGTTATTTATCAACTCCGTTCTTAATGCTAATGTTTAATAAGCAGATGTGAGTTGATATATACTAAAATCATCCAGTCTAATTTCATACTTATCTTAATTGTACCAATCTGTAAAAGAAAAGTGATTTGTCATTGGAAATGTGAATTTTTAATCATTTCCCTTGCTGCATTGCAACACATTGGCATACAAGAGTAATTAATGAATTGGAATTTAAGGAATGGGAAATTAACAAGTTATCCTGAATGCCATTTAGCTGACTCAAGCCCTGCCAAGGCCAAGCAGCTGAATACATGACGCACTAACAAATTTTCAGGCGGAAAAGACATCGTTTGTTGTAGTGATTATTTTAAAATTTATAGAATTACACTTTTCAAGAATAAATATATATTCTCGTGAATAGAATACCACTTTTCAATATCCTTCATAAATTATTGAGTTGTTCTGAAAGTATTCGCAGTTTTCCGATAGCTTGCGTTGATCACCGTAAGACGTTGAATCGCTGCTATCAACCTGTGAAATTTGGTATTTTCTGAAAGCTGCTGTTTTGTGTGTATTCACCACCAACATTGATTTAATTGTATTTCTTTGGTGGCAGTGCAAACTTGGAAAAACGACAAAGTATATTTCCGGCACTTGATGTTTTTTTTACTACCGCAAAGGCTAGAATACTTTTCAAGATACTAAAAGGATATGTGGGGTTTACGGACACAATGCTATACGTTAACTAACAGAGCACAAATGGCTTGAAAAATTCAGACAGGGTGAATATGACATTTAAAGCCGAAATGAACCGATAGACCTTCAACGGTTGATGACGATCAAGTTAAGGCCCTGATCACGAATAATTAACGCATTGCCACTCGCGTCAATGCATTGATTGCAATGTGTGATATAACCACTCGTGAAATATCAGAGAGAATTGATATGTTGAATTCGATCATATATGAGCGATGGATGCGCCTTGCCGTCTGTAATCTCCTTGATGTTTGGGTACCCCTCAAATTAAGAGAAAAATTTAAATGGACAGTATTTCCACGTGCGATTTATTACTTAAACCCAACGAAAATAATTCAGTTATGAAGCGGCTGACAATGGGTGATGAGAAATGGACCGTCTACAATAATGTTGGACGAAAACAGTCTTAGGGTTATCGAGTGAATCGCCATCAACCACCCCAAAGATAAATATCGATTTGCCAGAAAGTTTTGCTCTGTGGCTAGCGGAATTGGAACGGCACATTCTCTGTTAAGAGCTACTTTCACCTAACTAAACAACTGACTCGGTTAAGTATAGTAGTCAGTTGGACAATTTAAAGCAAGCCATTGACCAGAAGTGCCCAGAATTGGGTAATCGTAAAGGAGATTGGAAATCGTAGGGGTATTCACCAGAATAAACGCTAGATCACATGTATATTTGACTACCCGATAGAAGTTTTTGGAGCTTTGCTTGGATGCCTTACCCCATCCTCCATATAATCCTAACTTGGAACCTTCGACTACCACCTTTTCTGCTCTTTTTTTTGCAAAATTCGCTAAATGGAAAAATTTTCAATTTTCTAGAGGGCTACAAAAAGCACCTTTAACATCCATGGACATTTTATTACCGATTCATAACTGAATGAAAAATATCAGAGAACTATTACAGATAAATTGGTACCATTGAGAATAACACGGAGTAATAGGATACACAACACATAAAAATTTAGCATTGATTGTTATAAAATCAATTAGCTATAATTTAATGATTAAGCTGTATTGATATTGATGAATATGTATACCGATGTACTTTTGAAAAGTAATTCCAAACGGAAGTAGTTTTAGAGAGACAGTTTGATCAAGAGTATTTCATTTAATTTTTTTCTAGTTATTTGTTTCATAAATATCTAATAAGTTTTCTTCTGACGAATGTTTTACTTTTACTTAATATCAAAAAGGTTATCTTTGAATTGATTAGCAACCAGTTTGTCGAAATGGTTCCAAAGGATTAAAAAAAATGCTTTTCAATATTCTCGACTCGTTAAATTTGTTGAAACTTGGTTTCTTCAAAAAAAATGTTGGCACATTAGTTAGAATTTGTATTACCTAGATCATTTCTCCATTATCTGAACTTATAAAAATTTCTAAAAAACTAGGTATGATTTCGAATTCCAATATGGAGAAACCACTCATTTTCAAAAAAGTGTTAACCCATTGATTAGAATTGGTATTAGCTAGATCATTTCTCCATTATCTTAACATATAACTGTTTTTTTAAAACAAGGTATGATTCCGAATTCCAATGTAGAAATCCCGCTCGTTGTGTAACAATCTCGATCTCTTAGCGATACTTCCATTGAGTGTGAAGAATAATGGCAAATAATGAATTACGGGAACATTAAGATATTGAGGTCTTACGCTATTTAACTTCAATAGCGAAAGTTTTTCTCAACCGATTCATTTCTCCAGCTCCTCTGAAAAAAGTGTAAATAAAATCAATTTGACCCTATTACTGCAAACAAATGCTGCCAATCTATTCACCTCTGAAATATCAACAATTGCAACATTAATGATGACGTCAATGATAATAAGCAATAAGAAAAACGGACGGCCAAACGATAATTTTAAACAAAGCACAATGCGATGTTTATTGTTTCAACTTGTGTTTCCCATCTAGTTTCGAAGTACGAGAAGAAAAGAAAATTCTGTTGCGCTCATTTCGTCAAAAAGCTTGAATGTACCCAATGATACTTTTTTCTCACAATGAGGCATCGATTACAATGAGGAAGTGAACCTAAATACATCATTAAACTGGGAAATTTGTCAAACGTGAAAAGCAATCGAAGGCCATTTGTTACAAACAGGCGATAAATGTTCCACAGAGCGTAACTGCAACTGCGAGATGTCGGTTCGATAATACAATATAAGCAAACTAGATCACATGGGATTAAAATGTGCATTGTAAAGCTATCGACTCTTTTTGATTAATAGAATATTCATCAGTTTCATATTCATGCAAATAATATGTTTTTCCCTAATTACTGCTAACTGAATTACTATTATTATTATTATAAAGAAACTAAGAAAAAACAGATTCTGTCAATGGCAGAGTCGTTCAGAAATTTAAGTTGTTACGGTTAAGGACTTTTGAGGGGCTCAACCTGGTTACGAGATATTCTTTTCGTTGTGAATAGAAATTTATTTGCTGTAAATATCTATTCTTTGTCCTTCGTATTTATAGTAAACTGCGGGAAAGAATGACGCAAGAGAACTGTGGTAATGTTAATTAATTTGATTGGGGTTTTTTTGTTGGATTTTCAGCAACAAAGGTTATTATCCCCTATTCATTCCATAGTTCTTTTCAATCCGTAATCAAAAAAGATATGAAAATTGACATCAAAAGACGGGCTAAAAATATTGCCGATCTGATTCGGTCAAGAGGAAAAAAAATGGCACCCTCCTAGAAAGGCCTCCATATTCTTTTTTCAATGTTAATTAAATGAATAATTAATGTTAATTAAATGAATAATAAACAAAATAGAGCATAAACAAGATAGAAGATAAAAGCAGACATAAAAAATTCTAAATCTATTCTAAATGTCAATGATGTTGCCAGATGAGAAAAAATATTTTAAAATTCTAAATTTCAGCGATGTTGCCAGATGAAAAAGAATACTTTAAAATTCTAAATTTTACAACGTTGCCCAGGTTCAAAGCAATTTAAAGAAATTTATTAAAAGTGACAAATTCAATTTCTAACAAGTGTAATGTTAAATTTGGGAAAATTTTTACTTTTCATTTAGATAATGTTAAATATCAGTTGAAAGTTTGTCGCAAAATCCGATCAATTTGAAGTGAAAGTGAAAACACTTCTTTGTCAATTGCAAATATTTTAACATAAAAATTCTCATTTTAACTTTCTCGCTTGAAATTATATTCAACTTTTTTTAAATGAGGTCAACTGAAATGGAACAGTCTGGTTTTGATGATAAAAATTTCGGGACATATTAACAATAGTTGTGTCAAAAAATTAAGAAATTGAACAATATATCAATTCTAAAATATACGAAGAAGCGGTAAAATGTTACCAAAACGCACAAAATTCTTTCAAGTAAGAACAGGACTTCTATAAAATAAAATTTTTAATCAAAATTTACGTATGTCCAAAGGAGATTCAACATGCTATGTTCAATTAAATGATGACATAGATTAGGTATGCTGATGTGAACTGTAGGTATATATTATTTTTGAGTTCAGATGACTTATTTCGCACAGAATTTCTTTAAGTGCAATATTCTCTAGAATGTGTGTATGAAAATGTTTTTCTTAATATTTTGCTCCTTTTATTTGGATCATGAGAAATTTTACATTTTTAAAATAAGGAAATTCGATTTATTACAGAATTTAAAATAGCAATATTATTCATGATATTTCCTCGCGTTTCTAAAATCCGTAATTCCAGCGATCTATTGATGATAATAAAATGCGTATGAAAAATTTCATGGATATTTTTAGAGATTTCCGCTTGAATTTAAATTTTTTAAAAGGTTTTTTCATATTTTTTTCAAAGCGATACGTTAACGATATCATAATCAAAGATATGCTTCGTCCGCTTTCATTTGTTTTGTTGAGATTGCCATTAAATTTATGAAATGGCATTCATTAAATTAAATGCAATTTTCTGTCGCAAAGACACTCGATCTTATTTTTTCGTCACACCAATATGGGAATCAATCTATAAAATATCTTAATATTTTATTTTATGAACATCCGTTATGTAAAAGGCATGAGAAGCAGGAAATCATTTATTGCGAATAGATGAAAATCAGCTCTCTGCAAACGTGTGAAAACACTGATCGATCAAAAACTAAATTTAAAGTTTGATGGATGCTTAATTTTCAACATAAAAAATCGGGACTCTCCTCGATGATTTTGTCTGGATGTTACGCAACTAAATGCTCCCAAATGGCATCAATAAAAAAAATCCTCAAAAAATATCAAAAATCATATTTTCCACGCAGCTAGTTTTTTGAAGTCGTGATTTTGATATTTTCTTGAGAAAATTTCGTAAGTTATTTTCAATTCATCTTAAAATTCGAAAATTTGCCTGTTCTGGGATGTTTGAATCCCTAGCTATATCCTCTGCTTTTCGCATTATTTTTTAAAATTCCTCTTCGTTATGGATGAGTTTTCTGTTTTGTTTACTTTGGGTTCACAGAACTTCCGTATCCACGCTGCACTTCCGTTCGATGTAGCGGTTTCTATAGCGGAACTTTTATATTATCCCAAATAAACAAAACAAGAAACTCGTCCATAGCCACGATAATTCGTAGAAAAATAATTGTGTTAACAAAACGAGCGTCCAAGTATTTCATTCAATATTGAATGCTATCACGCATGTTAAAAATTAGTTGTACATATGACAATAATTTTAATGAATACAGTTGCGTATTGGCTAAAAAAATTATACTGTGAAGCCGGAAGTCGCATGATTAAAATTCTTCCGTCAAGATTTACGTTAATTTACCCCTAAGGGAAACATATTTCGCGTTAAAATAGTTTCAAAATTCCTGGATATGTGTCTCCTGCTCAAAAGTAAGATTGTTTTTAAATTGCATTCTGCACCGTTCTCATAGAGCTATTCCATTGATTCAAGTTATATGGGCCTGTTCCGGTAATAGAAGTGAGGTTGCTCGATTCGAATATGCGAATATTTGGATGATTGGCATCTCAGAAATTAAGTAAAAATATGACAGACATAGAAAAAAAATTTTATTCATGAAATAAAGCCCAACAAACATAAGGTATAGAAAATGACGATAAGTACTGTAAGATTTACATAAAAAAGAAACCACAAATTAAATTATGTATGAAGGTTCATTACATATATGCATTTATATTTCGTTTCCTTTTTCTCCTAAAATCGATTCGTATAATTGGGTTTTGGATAATTGTAGTTCTACTATAGTATTGTATATGCCAGTGCAACAAAACGTTTAACTCAAAAATTCGCTGTGTTAAGTTATTAGAACATGAATCTTTAAGAGTTTGCTTCTTTGGAAACGGTTTAGGAGACAAAGAGATAAACCATTATTCGTAATAATGATTTATCTCTTTGTACCAATATTCGTAAAGGGATGTCATAAATCTGAAATCTCGTCTATAGTCAGAGACAACTCAAGTTGGCAATTCCGGGTAAACTACGCCATGTATTATTACGCCCAGTAAAATAGTCCTGAAATGGATCCAATTGTATTTAAAATGAAAGGAAATTTTTAAACAATTTAGTTTTGAAAGCCTGTGTAATTGATCTTCTGTGTAATAAAACTCGTATTTAAGGCGGAGAATGTTAAATTTGAAAGATCTTTATATAAAGACTGAAAATGCGTATTACGTCGTTCACTGGTGAAACTGTAGCTCGTGGCTTTTTACCAGCTGCAAACTTGATATGTCTTTGATTATAATTAGGGAAAATAAGGCGTATCTACTATGGATAACTGAAAAATTCCAGCATTGATTCCGAACTCTAATTTAGAATGGGCCGCATCAAAATTGTTATAAATGGCTAATCCGTATTGATAAAATAACGAAACAAACTCAAAAATTTATATTAAAGAAGGGAACAACTTAGGATTCGATGGTTTCAGTCTGTAACTTTTGAGACCATTAAACATACTAATAATGGTCTTGGATATCAGAGTGTCCAATTCTACTAAAATCATCCTATGTAATAACACCAATGTATATATTCAC
Source organism: Araneus ventricosus (assembly GCA_013235015.1). Classification (NCBI taxonomy): domain Eukaryota; kingdom Metazoa; phylum Arthropoda; class Arachnida; order Araneae; family Araneidae; genus Araneus; species Araneus ventricosus. Next base: position 47,239 of record BGPR01007075.1, on the reverse strand, counting down.
GCACTGTTGACATCATAAAAATGTTGAATTGCACATTTTAGAGTGTATTATCTGAGGGAAAATGTTAAAGTGGCGATGATTTTGAAACGCGAGAACTGATTTTAACATAATCTCTGCGCAGACCTGTTCCGCACTATTTGAAAACACAATTGTTTTAAGCCGAGAACATGGAAAGTGGGGAAAAGGAAAACACAGAACTCTAGCAGGCAGGCGCATAACCTTGAAAAACGCGTAATAATTCTTAAGTTGTGAACTAAAATTCAATAGAAATCTCTGCTTCGAGCTATTTGCTTATTTTTTTCAATATACTCAATCAAAAGTAACCAGAGCGAAGAAAAGGTATTTGAAACCATGTTCGCGATTCGTGATTCCAGTTAATCTGAACGAAGATAAATAAATAAAATGTTTTAAGGATAAAAGAAACCGGAAGAATTATTCCCTCGACTTCTAGTAACCAGTGGTCAAAACTGTTAGTTCTTGCGAGTTATGCAACCAAACGTTCAAGAAGAGCATCGATAATTTTACTAAATTCCATTTCCCAATGAGGGTTCGATACTGTTTTTTGATTGAAAAATTGTGATGTTTTACAACGTCAACTTCGGAAAGTGTCATGTGAAAAGAAACATTGTGTTTTAGCACACTTAATTACAAAAAAAATAGTTATTGTGATTTATGCAACCAAACGTTCAAAAACAGTATCGATAAAATTCGTCGATAATTTTACAAAATTCTATTTTCCACTGAGGGTTAGATACTGTTTTTTGATTGAAAAATTGTGATGTTTTACAACGTCAACTTCGGAAAGTGTCATGTGAAAAGAAACATTGTATTTTAGCAGATTTAATTACAAAAAAAAGTTGATGTGAGTTACGCAGCCAAACGCTCTAGAACAGCATCGATAAAATTCCTTAATGATTCTCTAAAAATCCATTTTCCTCTGAGGGTTTGATACTGCTTTTAGATTTTATAATTATGATGTTTCCCAACATTAGCTTCGAAAACTGTCATGTGACAGAACAAAAACATTGTGTTTAGTATGCTTAATTACAAAAAAATTATCAGTTCAATGATGTCTCATTGATTTTTAAACAAAGTTTTATCACTGAGTTTCACATCTATACTATAGGGAATAGAGTCTCTATTCCCTATAGAAAAGAAAATCAAGTATGTATTTTGGAAAAGTACATTTTCAAAAGCACTGGTTTGGTTCTAATTTTACACGGAATTTGTTCTAATTTTACACGGATTTAATCCTATTTGATTCAGAACTACAATTTTGCCATAAGAGCAACATACAAAACTTCATTCATATGATTCGTTGGCTTTTGGAATTATCGTGTTCAGGTGCACATAGATGTATAGACAGTCTTTCCGTTGTGCACATTTAGTCCAAAATTGCAAACACGTCTATTATTTTTGTGTTAAAACTGAAAACCGAATTTCACCAGTTTTGCTCGTTGCGTTTTTGACTTATGGTATTCACGCACATACTAAACAGACACATAGATAAATTCCCGAAATGATTTTTTCCAATGCAGGGAGCGGAGGGAATCATGAAAATCTCAAGATCGAATTTTTTGGCGATTACAGTACTTTCTATATGTGTATTTTGTATACGATAAGACAAAAAAGGGGAAAATTAAGCGGAATGATTAAAGAAACAATAAGCAGGTTGAACGTGTTGCGAGCTTGGGCCGATCTTTAAAAATAGGAGCATGAATAGGACGCTAAGAAAAAAGTTTTTATTGTAATAACACATTCTACCATCTGAAGTAACTACCCTTGGGTGTTATGATGGAAGTATCTCAACACAAAAGATGCTTAAAACAGTAAATACACAAATATAATAATTAATACTAAGACATCTTCTGATAAAGGCAAAGCAAACGGAACAAAAAACATAACCACAAAGCATCTAGTGAAGCGCAAAAGCAGCAGCTTCCCGGAAAACAATGACAATAATACAAAAATTAACGAACAAAATGAAAAAAATATCACAGGACAAAGACAAGACAATGATGGAAACAAAATATGAGAAAAGAATCCGGCAGATGGACGTTCTCAAGGATCGCCTCCGGCTGGGATTCTAAAATACTACTTATTTATGGCTTTAATTTTTTGTCAGTTTTATTTTGTTTCGTTTGTTTCACTAACATCTACGAGTAAAACTATCTGTAATAGTTCCTTAAAATCATATTTTAATAGAAAGTATGCATTATTTATTATTTTAATTGTTAACTATGTATGAATATATTTTACTGTTAATAATACTTTAATATTCATGCACTTTTTTTTACCTTAACACTTAACCTTTTCTTACCTTCACACTTAATACGTGACCAGTATCTTGCGAGAAAGAATATGCATTACTCATACACTATCGTGTAAAATAAAAAAAATACCACAGGGCAACAAAAGTATAAGGAAAATCTTTAAAATTTTCAAAAGATCTCCGAGGTCTTGTGAATTAAATCCACTGATATCTTCTATCAAACGATCTCATCTTTCCTAGATTGATTCTGATTACAACCGGTCAACTAATAAAAAAGAGCGTTAGAATCACAACTATGTCGCAGAAAGCGATCAACTTGTACTAAATGCAACATGTCTCCATGTTCACATAGAGACAGAATTCCTACATTTGGCCACAGAAAATCACGTGAATCTCGGATTTGCATTCAAGAACGGTAAAACAAGTTCAACTAGAAAACGAATCCCAAATACTTTCGTTTTTATCTCTTCGTTTGTGAAAAAACGAGGAAATGATGACTTGCACCATTAAAAATGCCATCAATCCACCTGGAGAAGATTTTCGTTCAATCGCGTCTATCTCTCGACAATGGGGTCAAGTCCGGAAAGTCTTGTATTAATTTAAATGTGTAATTAAGGTTCCATTTCTGCAAGGTCATCACCAATGTCTGGCCTTGAGATTCTACAGAAGTGGATCGCCTTCGTCCATCCGCAAACGATGGTCAGATTTGGAAGCGTCGATAATTAACAGTTGCAATGACATAAAACCGGTCAAAATTTTAGACTTGTGAGGTAGACGTACTATTAGCTGCCAGACCTGATAGTATTTAGGGTAGTTTTACTTGTATTCCGCCTGAGATATTAGGAACTTTGTGGGGTGAAAGATAGTACGGAAGAACATGCAGCCGAAATTAAAAGTTCTTTTGCCTAAATTTGTCTTTTTAAAACTGGTTTCTTCTTGCATTATTTATGCAAAGTTTGCACAATGTTTTCCTGCTTTTTCTGAAAACTTAAGTGGAAAATAATATACCGCAGCACTTTTTCGTAATTATAATAACGAGTTCCACTAAATTTTTAATTTTAATTAATTTATTCATTTATGAAAGGAGACCGACCATCACAGAAGAATTTAGGTTGTGCCGTGTTTACCAAACTTAAGAGAGGATGTGTTTGTGCGTTTAAAGTGTAAACCAGTAAGTGCACCGGTAACAGAATGTGCGGGATGTTTCTTGGTGTGCTCCGTGCCTTCTTGGGCTGAGTGTCCGATGTACCTCTGGTGCTGTCGTAATTGTCTTTTCCTGTCGGCCCGTTGCTGGCAATGCACATTTATGGGTGCATTGCTTGTTCACCATTGATAGCCAAGAAATTGTTCAGTCTGTGAAATATTAGTTAATCTTATCAAACAAAAACGCAAATGATGTTTTGTGGTCAGAAAATCCCTCTCGCGATCCTATTGGTAAACTTTTAACTCTATCGGTACGGGACAGTCCCATAAGTCCCTTCGAGCAAACGACGATAGCCGTCCGAAAGTCACTCTGAAATTTCCACCCCCTTTCGTTAAGTGTGATTGATTTCACACCCTCGGCGCGTGCTTCCTTCGTTAGTGCGGCTCGCCCAGATGTGTTTGGCGAAGAGGGGAGTTTTCTTACAATTCGGACAATACCCGCTGTCATTGTGGTTTTAGAAGGGGAAAGTGAATTTCCCTTATATTTGATAGAGGAGCTCGGACCTTCCCGTATTTTTAGGTCCCTTTATTTCAATGGCCTTAAGAATCAGAAGGTTAAGGATAATTTGTTGAATAGTTTGCGAAAAACATTGCATTCCGTGAACCATTATCTTCACACTAACAGCTCCTCATCGCTAAGCGTGCACGCTTAATAAATGCACGTAATATGCACGCTTCGAGATCTAATCTAATGCATTAACCCCTTAACGGTTTTATTTTCTCTACTGTCGAATTAGATGACACTTTCTGTTTTGGGAATGTGTTGTCGTATTGATTCAATTAAGGGTCCGTAGAATACTTGAGATGTTAATGAGTTACTCTTCATTTTTTGTATCGAATTATAACGTGTACGAATGACGTAATTTCAGACTATACGTGTAAAAATGCCATAATTCGATGCACGAGTAAACTCGGGCTAAACAGTTAAGTGGTTAATAATGGATAACAGAAAAGCTTCTGTCCTCATCAAAATGGCTTGATGATCGCACTGAACTTTTATTTGCTAACAAAGAAAAATATAAGCTCATCCATTTCCAGGACTAATAAAGCAAAGCAAACTCAATAATTTTTTTAAAAAAAATTGAGAAATCAAACAAGTAATTAGCTTCATGAAACCATGTCCCGGAACATAAGTTAATTTTTTAATAAATTGTAAAAAAATCATACATTTTCCCTCGGATATAAAGGTATTTGAAAATATACTTGTATTTATGAGTTTCAAATTATCATCCCGATCCATCTGAAAAGATGTCGGAATTAACTCCATGGTCAATTTCCGGATTTTTGAAACGAGTCACAGTCCCCCTGTTGCAGTAACAGAAAATAGATGTTTGACGAATTGGTCTCACTTCTTTAAATACTGTAAAAAAAGAAATATAACTGAAAGAAATATAAGTTTTTAAAAGAAATCTAATGGAAGCGATGTGAAAAATAATCTTGCATGTTTAGGATTTTAACAAAACTAGCACTTTTTCTCAATAGATGGCGACATCAACGGAAAAGAATTTGGAGTTTCACTCGAATATTTCGTCAAGCATGTAAAATCACATGTTTTAAAAGCTAGTATAATTAAATAAATATCATGTTTGAGTAATCTGTGAAGCATATGCTGCTGTTAAATTACCTATAATCTACCGCATTTTTTAATATACCAAAATTAACAAAGAAGAGAATTATTGCAATTATTCCACATGTTGAAATGCAGAACAAGCGAGCTTCGAAAGTATTGGCTTTTAGGCCATTCAGGGCGATTTCGACACAAAATATTTGTCATATTTAAATAATTTCTCTTCGAAAACCAATCCAAAGTGTTCAGAGGAATGTCGCAAGACGGAAAAGAAGCAAAGAATCGTTCAGGTCAACGTTCTGTATCTGTTTCGTGACATGGTCCAACAGAACAAATATATTTCTTGCTGGTTAATGTTGTTCCTTTTTTCCGAACGGAACGCGTTGGTTGATAATTATAAGAAGCCGTTTGCTTTTACTTACTTCCGGTCACTTTCTTTTTACTTTGCAATTTAATTTCGATTAGGAAATGAAATCTGTTTTTGCAGGCAAAGCGTACCTGGTCAATAAATTAGAAAACAGCAATAAATGATTAAAATAATTAATTACACGCATTAAGGTTTTTAAAAACAGAGTAGCAGGAAGTTTTGGAATGTTGAGTGATTAATCAGCTCGTTTTTCTGTTTGATACGAAAATTATTTGTTATAAATGCTATTTAAGTATAGGACATTTCCCTTGAAGTACTGGAAATGTTTTACCTATTTGTAACTTTTGGGGATGTCGCTGTTATCATTGTTAACGAACAGCTAAATATTTCAATAAAAGATGCAATAAATTCAACGGTAAACAGGCGTGGGTGTATCTTAATAAAAGGAAATACACAGAAGTGGGATGCCAAATTATGAATTGACACATACTGTCTGTCCGCCACCAGAACTGTCGCCGCCAAATTGTCTAGTTTACGGCGGTCGCTATAGCAACCAATTATGCTAGGTAAGATCCATTTCGAATAGGAGGATTCCAACGGAAGTCGGAGTTTTTTTATTCTTGGCGGCAGTTTGCGGAGGAACACATTTGAATGAACTTCTACCTACTAGAAATGGATTCTTCCTACTATAGCCTGTTTCTATAGCGACCGCTGTAAACTAGACAATTTGATGGCGATAATTCTCGGGGCAGACAGACAGTGACAAACAAAATATATTACGTAGGTAGTGCGCTTAGGAATTCAGAAGGAATTCTAACTTTCATGGATGTTGCTAGTGTAAAGCACCAGTTTAACCAATTTTGCTAAAGATTTCCAAGTGAGTTTCATTATTAACCCTCTGATTGCTTACCCGCAATTTCCGCGGGTTGAAAATGTCTATTTTCTGCTGCATCCTGCTATTTTCGCAAGCTAATGGGTTTACTTAGTACTTTTAAAGCGTTGAATCACATTATACTAATAAAGCCTTGCATGTAAAAAAAATTCGCTTGGTTCAACGGTATTTGAACATATTTTCAAACGTTGCATCTAAATAGTAATTTTAAAAAATCGGCTGTCAGAGTGTTAATAGTTGACAAAATGTGTTAAGGTATTTCGCTAAATACGATAAATTAATTTTGCCAAAACAATCGTTTAATACTTTTTGTAATTTTGTGAAGAAATGGTGTACTACTTCATGGACTAATGGAATCAGTT
>BGPR01007075.1:23161-35576 GCA_013235015.1 Araneus ventricosus | reverse complement strand
AACCGAACATTTTTGTCACGAAACCAGAATTTATTGAAAGGATAGTTTTACAATTTAAAATACCAGACCGTTCTGTAGTTGGTGGTTTACATTGTAAATTATGTTAGCTATAAATGCTGGTTTCATGACAAAAACCAGCGGGAGTGGTCTCCCCTAAACTTTCTCGTATACTTCTCGAAAAAGGTGCTGTTTCCCCTCCCCCCCGTGTGGATAAAAAAAATTCGAAGCTATTGTAACCCAGGATCCAATGACTATCAGAAAATATTTAGGTAAAAAATCAAATTCGAAGAGATGCGTTCCGATTAACTGAATACCGATATCTACTCTTTCTTGGCTCAAGGACAATCCTTCCGCGTGCACAGATTGCTACCAAGTACGCATGCGCATGGAGAATCGGATGAAAAAAAGCGCCGAGCAGGAGTCAATAAATATCGTGCACAGAAGATTACGTTCAATACGCATGCGCGTGGAGATAGCGGACTCGTTGGAGATGCGCTTATACAGACCGACAGACAGTCAACCCGTTGACGGATTTGGCCCAAAATTTTATACGGACGTACATTCATGACAATAAAACTGTGTACCAAATTTTATCCATCTAACTATTCAAGTTTTTAAGTTAAAGTGTTCGCAAGACTTCGGACAGACAGACTCACAGACTTCCCGTTGACGGATTTTGTCCAAAATTAGATAGAAACCTACAAATTATGTTTAAAGACCACATACCAAATTTCATCCCTGTATCTCTAATAGTTTTCGAGTTATCGTGTTCACAGACAGACATAATTCCAAAATTGTGTTTTTCGGTCTCAGGGAGGTCTAAAACGTGGAGATCCGTCAAAATCTCTAGTTCGAATTTTTTGACGATTACAATACTTTCTCTTTGTATACTTCGTATACGAGAAAGTAAAAATCAGTTTCATTTCCATCCTTCCTGTGAAAATGGCAATTTTCTATCGTCATTCGTTTACGAATTATTAATTTTTGAAGTTGCTCCGTCACACTGCAGTTATGTAACTGGTTATATAAGGGTGATTCAGAAGTCCGAGGTAACTTGAAAATCAATTGTTCGCAAATGAATGAAAATAGAAAGGGTGGAAATGAACCGAACTTTTTTGTCACGAAACCGGAATTTATTGAAAGGATAGTTTTACAATTTAAAATACCAGACCGTTCTACATTTGGTGGTTTACATTGTAAATTATGCTACCTGGAAATTCCGGTTTCGTGACAAAAAAAAGTGTCATTTCCATCTTTTCTGTGCGAATGGCATTTTTCTATCGTCATTCGCTTACGAATTACTGTTTTTTAAAGTTTCTCCGTCGTCACCTTTATATTCTATAGCAAAATTTATCTAAAAGATTTTTTAACAAGTTGTTAGTATAATTTGCACTCAAGGCTTTATTTTATTTTATTTTGATGCATTGACGTCTCCCGTTCTGAAGCTCTGTAAGGGCTATTTTGGCACAAACCAGGTAATTTTAACCGCTTAACTTACCAGCCCGAGAATACTCGTGCATCGAATTATCGCATTTTTGGTCTTAAAACTAAAATTTAATCATTAATTATCTTTATAATTTTACACAAAAATTACCTAGAATCCATAAACATCTCAAGTATTATATGCCTTCTGAGATGACCGCTTTCCAAAACAGAAGGGAGCATCTTATTAGATAGCAAAGAAAATTATTAAGTGGTTAAAATGTGGTCAGATGACGAAGATGACATCTGAGCCGGAAACTCACTTTCCAGACTTCCATTGAAGGACATTTGATCCAAAACTGGGGGTTTAAAGCCTACATACGCTTCGGATCTTAGAAGGTATCGGGTCTTGAACGTACGATCCGCCTTAAGTCTGCAAAGTCGAAAATCTACCACCAGGCCACTTTGGCTCTAACTCAAAAGTGTATGTGTGTGGGGGTGGGGATTATACTTCAACCATTCCCACTGTGCAGTTTTCGCATGAAAAAAAAATCATGAACAAAAATTTAAATTCTACCAAAATTAAATTTAAAATGTAATTTAAACTATGATTTGAATTCAAAAATTATATTCGAGTTTAAAGCAAAACATGCATTTAACGGCATTGTATTGGACAGTAAAACTAATTTTAACCTAGTATTTACTGATATTCAGTGGTATAGTATCACAATAAGCAATGCCGGAACGCTCTAACCTGGGTGACAAAATCGCGCTGTTTTAAGGGCGTTTTCGCAATTTTTTCTTGTTTATTTCTAGTGAAAAAAAGCAGTGCCAGAACGGCGTTCCGGTGCGTTCCCCTGCTGACAGTGATAAAAAAAAACAATTTCTTCTACATGATAGTCATAGGCCAGGTTTTTTCTTATCATGTCATGCATATTTGATCAAAAGCATAATTTTTCTTGATACAACAGACTCGCATGAAATACGAATTTGAACGTGCACAAAGCTGCCATGTAATATATCCGGGAAAATGAAAAAGATTTAAAAAGTTCCTTTTTTGGTATGGTTGATTGAATCGTTGATTGCTTTTAACAGCGCAAGGTCTAAGTTAGGAAAAAATTGCTCAAAATTGCAAGACAAGCTTTATAAAAGAAAATATCCGTTAAGACAGAGGTTCCCAACCTGTGGTACAAGTACTCCTGGGGGTACACGAAGGACCAGTTGGGGGTACGCGAACTCAAAGGCGGTAATGGGGAACACAAGAAAACAAAAGGGAAGACAGAACATAAGCGTTACAGAATTATGTTTCCCCAAGTTCGTGTAAAAAGTAAAAGTTGTGCAAGTCCTAACCCTACCCTCAAAATAAGGAACAAAAGAAAGCACAAGGAAGTGCAATTTTTAACTATTCTTATAAGTTAATGCGAAATTATTACAATACTGATTTCGTCTGTTTTGGCGTTGAACTAATACTATTGTAAAAATGGAATAAAATGCAAAATAAAAAACAAGTCCTGCAAATGTTATAAATTAAAGTGATTTGACTCTTAAACTTACCTGGACTCTTAGTAATTTTGATAAAAAGTTCTTTGTATAGACGGATGGTTGGAGGGGGGTGGGATATGACACTAGGGATACGAGAAAATAACAAGACTAATCAAGGGGAACGCGAGGAAAAAAAAGGTTTGGAACCCCTGCATTAAGATAAAAATGTCTTTCATTAAAAAAATTCGCCTCATGAAAGTGCTAAAAATTTCACAGGTGCAATTACTCAGTATGATAAGTTGTGCCTGCTGCTAGAATAATGTAGAATACTTTTACAAGCGTTCGTGACCAAAAGAGTTTTGACATGAGGCAGTTGTGAAGAAAAATAAAACTCTCTTCTTGTCTGTTTATTAGATGCAGCACCCAAAAGTTCGCTTATTTTAAAGGAAACCTCGTTGAAAATTCTGTTGTTTCTTACGGAATGGATTATGATAATCGAATTTTGTTTCAATTTTTTTTCTCGATAAATATTACAGCAGAAGCATATTTTGTTTTAGGACCCCAAGATGAATAAAAGATTTTTGTTTGTACTACATTTTTCATTCTTATATTTTAAATAAATTAGCATCTAATGAATTAAGAAAAAAAATACTTAAATAAGAAAAAATATAAAACTTTAAATAAACTATAAATAATGAAAAATAATAACTAACTGAAAATATAAAAAATAAATATTTAAAAGTTATTAGATATTAGTATTTAATTAATAAAAATATGTGTAATATAATATTTAATATTAATGCATAATATGAAATAAAAATATTTAAATAGGAAAACCAATAATCATGTATGAGTGCAACCAAATTTAAAAATATCGGCTTTTTTGGCAAGAGAAACAAAAGAATTTGGAAAATAACGGTAGATTCGCACTAAAATCTTTGCGAAATGTTTTAATGCTTTTCTTTTTCAATTCATTTCTTTACTGAACAAACTTTACAATTTCAATGATTTTCATTTTTTTTCTGAAATAATAATTAATAAATTCACATAACATATTTCCTTTCAGCGAAAATTGCTTGTTATTCTAGCTCATGATAGTGATATTTTTCTAAAGTAAACGAATTCTGAAACAAAAGCTTGACGCTATTTTTTATCCTTTTAGAATCAGATTTTAAAGTCGCTGCATATTATCACTTAGGTGTTAGATTATTTAATAAAAATAAAACCCTTCCATAACATTAAATAAAAATATTTAGAATGACTGGCATAAAAGATGAGTCCGATATTTAAGAGATAAATATTTCCAAATCGGTGGCACCAATGTTCATGCGTTTGATAACTGGCGCGAAAAAAAAGGAGATAAAATAAAAAGAAGAGCAATTGTTGTATAACAACCCGCGCTTGTGACGTCGCAGATGACCGAGGAAGTTATTGCACAACACGAGCGAAACAGGAGAGCACTCTTTCAATATTTAAGTCAATAGTCTCTTTTCATAAGCATAGATGGCGCTGGTGAATGTTGACCTTTCGAAATTCGCGGATGATGCAATGCGACCGGTTCCTTGCTCGTTCTCCGACCTTTTCGGAAAAAAATACAATATTTCCTCTTGGGTTAAAAAAACTTTACAATGGGAGAGAGAATACGCGATTTTTCTCCTTTCTCTCTAGATTCTTCGAAATAGAGTTGAATTTTCTGTAAACCAACTTTTTATGTTTTATTTGTAGCTCGCCCTATTTTTTGTAGCATCCGCTATTTTTAAGACGCTTTTTTTTTGTAAAAGTGGCCCTAAATTTTACAAACTTACACGGCGTTATTTCCATTTAATTTAATGCACCTGGCAATTAAAAACATTTCGAATAAATATTAATATATCGCATTGCCTGCATTTTCTTTATTAAAGAGAAGATGCTCAATAATCGTTATCAAGTGTTCGAAACTTGCATCAATGCATGTAAAAATGCAGTTTAGGTTTCTTTTATTTCGTAAAAAATTCACGTAAATAAGTTATATTTATGAGAATTTTTTAATGTTGTTTACAAAAGTCCAAACACTGCAACATTCAAACCGTCAATTCACGGGCTAATTTTCAATGATATTTCACAATCTACGTGATTTCTTTACCTGTCTTCTTTGTACCGTGCCTGTATCTTTAGATGAGATGTAATAAAAAATGACATTATGTCCTCCATTCAAGTGACAGATAATCTTCCATATGTAGAAAGAAAAATTGTCTAATATTTATTTTTTAAAGCAAAACTTTCTTTAAAATCTCATATTTTTCGTTCAGGTAACTGACACCACGTGTCGTCTCAATTATCTGAATAAAAAATATAATCTTTTATCTTATCTCTAAGCACATATCTCTTGTTTGTCTCCTTTTCTTGTTTTGTGTGTTTCGCAGCAACCACAAAAAGAGTTGCCTGAGAGCGACAAAAGAAATAAATGCTTGGTTCATTAGATTTGAAATGTAATTTGTGACATTTTGATTTTATACATTTATTTCATTTCTACATTTTTTTTATTCATAGATTGTCCTTTTTCTTTTGTCACTAATGGTAATTGTGATATATTTTTTAAAATTTTACTTTTTTATCCTCGAAGAGTTAATTTTTTTCCGATTGTAACAATATAAGTTATTCTTTGTTGATCCCCATTCTAAATCATTTCAAATGGTTCAAACTCTATCATAAATTGTTACTTGCAGCTTAAAGACACGCTCGAAAAATATTAGAAGGACCGGATTTACAAAATTTTACGCCTTAGGCCAAAACATATTCCTTGCCTCCTCCCCTCTCAAAAAAGTTAATATATAATTTTTAATGTAATGTGCATTAGTTTATTTTTGAAACATATAAACACTTAATACAATCTTTGTAATATTTGAACCACATTAAATTTTTAATTCAAAATTAAGTTGCTTATGAAATAACATAATAATAACGCCTGCAAAAATACTCCATTTCTTGAAATCGCCTTAACCGCTTAACTTAACAGCCCGAGAATACTCGTGCATCGAATTATCGAAATTTTAGTCTTATAAACTAAAATTGAATCATTAATTAGCTTTATAATTTGACACAAAAAATATGTAGGATCCATAAACATCTTAAGTATCCTATGCCTTCTTAGATGAATGAAAACGACAGCCCCTTTCTAAAACAGGAAGGGTCATCTTATTAGATAGCAAAGAAAACTATTCAGTTAAGTGGTTAAATACCTAATAGAACATCGTTCGCGTTTTTATCCGTGAATAGATTTGAAGAGTCATTGAAGAAGACAGATCTTTTTTAAACTCAGGCCGCGGTGGCCTAGTGGTAAGGCCTCGACCTCGGGACCGGAGGGTCGCAGGCTCGAAACCCGATTTCACCGAAAGTCCGCCGTGTATGGGGCCCTGTTGCACGCTAAATCATACGTAGTGGCCAAACGTCCTCCCGTTGGTGTGGCGCGGAAGTTTGGAGAGGGGGGTGCCAGCTCAGGTGTCGTCCTCGTCATCTGACCGCGGTTCAAAATTACGAGGTCCGTCCCTAATATAGCCCTCGTGTTGCTTCAAAACGGGACGTTAATATAACCTAACCTAACCTTTTTTTAAACTCTTCCAAGGGAAGAGACGAAAAGGTCGACACCGACAAAAAAACAATGTATCCCCCAATTCATTTAATGCAACGAATGTCAATTTTGATAACATCATTTTATATGGCCTTTTGAAAATAACACTGAAAAATGCGTAAAATGTTTGGTTATTATTTCTTCTGCACATTCTCTCCCTGACGACTGTGTCCTATACCATAGCCTAGGTTGGCCCTATGGGAAATCTGGCCCTGAATATTAGTTGCAAAAATTATAAAATTTACCGAAAATGAGAATGCTATGTAGCTCGAAGGAAAATATGAGAGAAAGGCTATTAGAATAAATAAATAAATAATCAAAGTCAAAAGTGACATTCCAATACCCAATAATCTGCTTTGGAATGTTGATATTTTGTGGATGTATGATAAACACACCAATAGTTGGGTATCAAACCCGGAAAGTAGGATAAATTCAAGAAAATACCTGGTCGACCTTGTATTGAATGAGGTCACCTCTAAACGATTTCACTATTCCCTCGGGGACAGAGGAAAACAACTCAACCAAACCTCCTTTCCCTTTGCGCCCTTTCCTCCTTTTCGGAATGAGCACCCTGACATAAATCGAAGGATTATCTGTTACTTCCACAGCATTTCAATGAGAGGACGATTTTCAATCGCAGTTTTATCGTTTTCAGTTTCGAAAGATGATGTGTGCCTCAAACGAACAGGTGGTGATAAAAATGTTTGGAAACAAATTGTGTTTGTTCGAATTGAACAAGCTATACGACTTTGTATGGAGGAGGAAATAAATCAACAATAAAAATAAAGAGGAAAACAATTTTTTTTATCTCGTTCATACTGTAGCAAAATCTGGAACTCTTCATAATCACTGTTTTACGAAGGTCGAAGAATGTTTAATGGGGTTTTTTTTTTACTATTTTTGCTTTTTCTAAATCACAATTGAGTCACTATTGCAAAAACCACAAATGAGAAACTAATATTTGTCAATGAACTGTCATTTAATTTCAAGCCAGCGTTTTCACTGTTTAGTGTTGGGTCCCCAATTTTCTTAATCAACTCCTTCCAGCGATTTTTGATGAATTCCCTCCCTCCCAAAATAATGAGTTTTAGACTTCTAACCTTCCAGCGGGCGCGCTTACGCAAATTTTACGACATATCGTGCATCGTGTTACATATATATATCGTGTTATTTTACAAAAATAAATGCAACTTTTATTTATGTTATCTGTATCTATTAGCCTAATAGTAAACAAAGATTTTATAAATAAAATTGCACTTAAATATATAAAGTAACGATATAAATATGTAATACGATGCAGAATTCAAGTATCTCTTGCAAACGCGCGCCCGCTGGAAGGTTAAATAATTAATATCGCAAGATCTCTCTCTTTGTGGCTCATATATGCATTCATCTTTTTCTAAAGCTGCGTTCCTACGGCCTGTCTTTCCACGAGTTCCGTCCCCGGTTCGCGTTATTTCCAATCGTCGGAACAGGAAGAATCGATGTGGCTCGTGGGCGTGTAAGTGCATATGTTGTTTCCCGCGTAATGACAGTAAATAGCTCGCACATCAAAGGAAAGGGTAGTGGCCAGAGGGCGTCAGTGCATCCGTTCAGTCGAGCGCTGTTGAGATATTTCTAAAGCCACACGTCGTAGGAACGGCGCGACTGTTTAAATTCCACAGTCCACAAGTACGAACCTCGAGCGACTCGAGGTTTGGCCAAGCCACGCGCCGTCGGAACAAGACTTAAAATGTTTTAATTTTCAATAACATAATACATCTTTTCATAAATACTTTTGTTTCTGTAATTGGTTTTTTCGATCTTTTTTTAATTTTTTTTTCCCCATAACGTTCATGGTAACGCTCCACGAGCAGAAAATTATTGCTCAAACTTAAATGCTATGGAAAAGAGTTTTTTTTTTTTTTTTTTTACTGCATCAAAATTGCATTATAAGCTTTCAGCATTTGATTAAGAATTTCTGGAATTTATTTTACTAAACAAAAACGCAACTAAAATAAAGAGTTACGGAATCTCCACTAACAGATCCATTAGTATATAACACAAAAAGATGGGGAAAAAATCCTTCTTTCTTCCAGCTTAAATCATGATGACGCATTTGGATGTAAGTTAGTCTGATTTTTTATTTTTTTATCTTTCATTCTTATTTATTTATTTGAGGCAGGGCGCATCTGCATTTTTTTTCAAACTATTTTTTCAGCATTCTCATGTTTGTTTTAAATACTTCGAAATTTTAAAATTCAGGTGTTTATTACTGTTGATTTAAATATTATTTAACTTCTCGGGTTAGAAATTTTAGCAAAACACAAAATTCACTGAGTAATTTTATAAAACAAATGATGCAAGTTAAAAGTTTAAAAATAATGATAATAATTTTACAGGGGGGTGGGAATTGAGTCCCGAAAAAATATTTTTAAAAAAAGTAATAAAAATACTTTCACTGGTTCCAGCTCAAAATACAAAATTAAAACTATTTTTTAAAATATAGTTTTATAAAAATGATAAAGAGTCATTACACTTTTGAAAGAATGAGCTTAACGAATGCAGAGATAAATGAAATCTATTTATTTCTCACAAACGTTTGAAAAACTGATATAATGTTGTAAAAATTATTTTTAACCACTCTTTTAAGCCAAATAAGAAACGACAAACAATAAAACTTCCTTCTTTTTCTTCACAACCCACAAAAGAAAACAATTTTTATATAAGGCAATGAAATAAAAAAAATCTATAAAAAATCTAATATCAAAAACTTCCTGTTGAATGAAACGCGTTCTCTCACTTCCTTTTGGAGGTTATTTTTATCAAAAAATAATCCAAAAATAGCCGCAGATAACGCTGAAAATGAGTTTTTCCATCTGGTACGTCAAAAAAATTTCTGAAGCATGTTTTCCGTCAGGCATTTTTGGTGAATCGTACATGTTTTGAGGTAACTATATAAAAATAAAAGCTGCAATAAAAAGAAAAATTCAAAGTGAAATGAAATTCGGATAAAATGTGGAGCACTTTAGCAGATTAATTTATAAGCATAGGATTGAAATTGTGTTACATCTCAGCGAGCGGCGTTGTACTTTAGATTGTATTAACCCAAAAAATATTGCTCAACAATTAAAAGTGGAATAACAAAAGCGTAACCAGATGTTCCGGTTTGAAAATTCATCCAAGATTTACATCGATTTTCGATGAAATGACCCAAATTGTCTTTTTCCGCGTTTTACTTCTAAGTAAATAATTCATACTAAAACATTTTCTAACGATTAATGTGGTTTAATTTTGAATTAACACTCGATGCCATGCATAAAATATAAACTTATTTTAGTGAACAATCTCCATTGTGCGTCGTAATTATTATGCATATATTAAATTCTGTGATTAATCTGATACTGACGTAAGTGTTAATGGTAAAGTGATCATATGTCCCGGTCTAGCAGAAAAAGTCCCAATTTTCGACCCTATGTCCCTACTTGGCACCTTTCCTCATCAGTATATAGAGCGTCCTGGGTTGAAATTTGATTAATTTAAGCAATAGTCGTTGTCAGTTTTTATTTTATTAAATTCAAAATATTATACTCATGAAACATGAAAAAATAATTTAAGAATTAAATAATTTTGTTTGGGCTTTGCCTGGTCGGAGAAAACACTTTTTTACCCTGCGTTTTATTTTTGAAAGCTGTTTTCTGAAGATAAATTTGGAGAAAAATATAAAAGAAAACCATCAGTTACCAATAATATAAGTAAGACTGATTTTCTACACATAGAACACTCTCTTCAAGATTCTTATAGCAGTTTCCGAGTTTTAGTGTTATGGTCGGAATTCGCATTTTTTTCTTTTGTTTTCATAACAATCGAAAATCATCCCTGGTAGTCTTTGAAAGTTGTTTTAACTTTAAATATGTTTGGAAAATATTCGTACTTCTATTGTGTGCTCCGTCTCAGTTTCAACTTGAAACGTCACACCTTCATATTCGTTCAGTTGGAAACTCGATACAAATTACAGCGTTTTATATAACTTTAATATTCATTTAATAATCTTCAATTTCAACTAAAAATAAATACTAGAAGTTTGGGTGGTTATCTGAAGTTTGGATTGGCCAAAAGCAGAGTGGTGTAACTCAAAATGCTGTAAAACTAACAATACTTCACTTCAAATAATAAAAAAACCTTTATGCGTTAATCTTCGATTTTTCTTCTTTTTCCCTTGTCCACCTTTTTTTTCACAATTAGTGCGACCTCTCTATAGCACTGAAACCAGAATGCGAATAGAAGTGACATTATTTTTATTTTTACCACGTTCATTATTTTATCAAAAAAAGAAACAAAAACTAATTTTCACATTTATGCATCGATTACTTATTAATTCAAAGCAAAAAAGAAGTCTTAAAATTGCATAAGTATGTTAACTCAAATTTAAAGTAATTTTGCAAAACTTGCAACTAGCGGGGATATTTACTTATCAGAATGTAACCTAATCATTGGATGTACTACCTTTTCCATATCTATATTGCTGCCGTATTTTTAATGCATATTTGTCCATTACAGACGATAATTATGGATAGATAATAATTTTTATTAAGCAATTGATTTTTACTGAAATTCGAATAAAAATGTCAGTTAAGAACTAAAATTTTTTTATAGTCTCTTTTTATATATATAATTTAGCCAGTTAAAATACACAGGATACACGTCAAATACATTGCACCAATTTAATTTTGGAATCTAATGCTCATCGTGCAGGAGGAGAAAGGACATGAAGTTACAATGTAAGATAACGTGTGGTTAAGCGTTCGATGACATAAGCATTTTTTTTTTGTCGCGCGACTTGCGCCATGTAAATTGACTATACTCCCATTCTTGAGTTAATAGAATTTTTTCCAACCATCACTCTCAATTTTGTTAAAAAATTGAACGATTCTTGGTTTCATAGAATAATTTCTCGTCAAGCCACCACATTCAGTTTTGTTTAAGTAATTGAGCAA
This sequence comes from Araneus ventricosus, assembly GCA_013235015.1. Lineage (NCBI taxonomy): Eukaryota > Metazoa > Arthropoda > Arachnida > Araneae > Araneidae > Araneus > Araneus ventricosus. The sequence goes on along the minus strand of BGPR01007075.1, from coordinate 24,089 downwards.
TTCTTGAGTTTAATTTCAGCACAGAATATTTTTCTCTGGCTACACGCCCAGATTAGGTTAAGTAACTGATCTACAATTTCCAATGAAAAATTAAATAATAAAGTTAATTTTCATTCATGCATGTATATTTTAAGTGACAAAATTATTTTTGCCACTTGCATAAGTGTTTCTCTCTCTCTCTCTCTCATGTACAGATAATGCATAGAATTAAATTTCCTCTTCCTATGCCAATTTTCAGGGCTGGCACAGAGCAGAGGCAGTTCAAGGTATTCCCCTGCCGATGAAGAATCCGATGGCCCAAGCACACCCCCACAGCGTTCACCACCTTCTAGAAGAGCGTCTGTGAGACGACGAAAGCCAACTCCAACACCAGAACCATCGGAAATCAATAAGGAATTACCAGATTATCAGGCAAGTGAAAATCGAAGAGAAATAAATTTCACTTTCTAGATGTTTCCGACAGGGTTTCTTTTCCGGGTTCCCCAGAAAGCGTAAGATTTTCATCTTTTTGTATTCCCAGGAACCAGTGGCGAATCTAGGATTCGGGTCTGGGGGGGACTGAGGTCATAAAAAGTTTGTATCGTCGTGACGAATGTCAAACCTCAAGGCTAAAGTAAACCAAAACTCTTTAACTTTGCAGATTTTACTCACCTGACAATAAGAATCATAAAGAACAATACAATACTTTCTATAATTTAATAAAAATTACAATGAAATAACTAGCCAAAAAATGTCTTGGACAACAAAAAACAAGTGCAATGACTACAAAAATAGGAAAATTTTCGAGCCTGTCCAAGACAGAAAGCAATGTTGAAACGTTTTTATTATTTTTTTAAAGAGGGAAATTAAGAAAAAACAGTTTTAATGATTTTAAATAATATCAAGAATTCTGGCTTGGCTCTGGGGGGGGGGGGGGGGGGGGGGGGGG
>BGPR01007075.1:0-23061 GCA_013235015.1 Araneus ventricosus | reverse complement strand
CCTGGATTCGCCACTGCCAGGAACAGAAAGTTGTAACTTTATTCACAAAATCACCTCTCGAGAATGATATTTTAGCAAATTAGCTAAGGTAGAGTTTGGCTGTGGAAAGATGGTTTGTTTAGACACCCAAACACGCTGGAATAGTTTGTTGGTAATGCTTAAAAGTAAAATCAGCAATTTCAAAAGCATTAATTGATATGAAAGAGCAATAATTCTGGATAAGGGGCCGTTCAAATATTACGTAAGCGCCTAAGGGGGGGAGGGGGTTTGCGATTTGCTTATTTTTGCTGACAAGGGGGAGGGGGAGTATGAGTGATGCTTACGTAAGACATTAAAATCACTTTATTCAAAAAATACCAAAAACATGCTTACGTAATATTTGAACGGCCCCTAATGTAGAATTTGAAAATCTGTCTGCAATTGTAGCAGGCTTGAAGCCATTAAAAATTGGCCTGGAAAACTATGCATTCGAAACGCGACTTTGCTAACTGCCGAAAGAGTATTTGCTTTCATTATTGGAGAGTTGAACCAACAAAACTCAGAATTTGATAAGAATATGAAATGTTCTCTGGCTCAAGGAATTAGTGAAAGAAGCAATGCTAGTTTAGTAGGGTTAATGCAATATCTAAATTTTTGGGAGAAAGTATGATGCTGCTGCAGTTACTGTTGATCTTTCACGTTTACCAAATAAAAATTTTTTGATTCAACAAGCTAAAATAATTATGATAAGACTTTTTTGAGAGGAAGACGAATGTCCAACTCTTCGCACTCGAAGAAGAGAGCACGGATATTTTGGAATATAAATCCTTAATGTTGTACCAAAAATTAGAACCAGCGGGAATGATCTCCCCTAAACTTTCTCGTATACTCCCAACGCATGTATTGAAAAAATAAGCTAAAAGGCAGTAAAACGAACAAGAGTCCCTAACACGGTGGAGATAAAATTGCAAACATTCTCTAACCCAGAATGCCACGACTATCCAAAAGTTTCTTATGACGCGCGCGTAAAGTCGGAAGGAGGGTATTAGTAGTAGCGCGATTTCGAAGGTCACGAGTCGCGCCAATACGCAATTTGGCCTTGTTAGATAAAGAAAATCTAATATGCAATTTGAACGCCTTTTTTTAACCGATTGAAAAGAAAATTGGACACAGATCTACAATTAGGGTTAGATGGCCACATACCAAATTTCATTTATATAATTATTTTATGAGTTATGGCGTTCAGAAGTATGCCATTACACAGACAGACAGTCAACCCTTTGACGGATTTGGCCCAAAATTTGATACGGACCTACATTCCTGATGATAAAACTGTGCACCAAATTTTATCCATCTAGCTATTCAAGTTTTTTAGTTATAGTGTTCACATGAAAGCGTTCAGATGGACAGTCAGACTTCGTTTATAGCAAATCTAAGAACTAGTCTGAATGATAGAAGCATAGATTGCTTATATTTTCTTCAATAAAACTTTAAAAATGAATAATTGCTATATTTTATTTGAATTTTGTTGCCGAATATATAAAGGTGTATAAATTTTGGAATTTATGAATATCCTTTTTTGTGTAATTATTATTAATATTAATTAAAAGTAACTAATTTTCAGAATTTTTCACATTTTGATGCATTTCGGGAATTACTGTTATGTTCCCGGGATTTCCCGGGAAGTAAAAAAGGACGGGGAATCAGAAACCCTAGTTTCCGAGGAAGATGATTTGTCACTAACATGAGATACAGATAGATGAATAATTTAACTATCATTAAAATACAAAAGTGGGCAAAATCAGGAAAATTTCTCAAGTTCCACAATGGAAGATGATATAATTCACGGAGACTCAATAAGTTATCCACAAACCTTGTTCAAAATCAAAATGTACTTCTTTAACCATCAATTAATAGAGAATTTCTAAATGAATTTCTATTATAACTGAATTTCAAATCAACTCCTTGGCGTACGAGTTTATTTAACCTCCTTATTAGACAATCCATATAAGCTCGAAAAGGTCACCTGATATTATACTTAAGCATATACAAGTAATCTTGTCTTTTAAATTAATTGATACTTTGATTTAATTGCAGATTTAAATATCAAAACTTCTGTCATTCGATGCACGAGTAAGACACGCCATTGTAGAGGCGAAGGGACTAATGCCAGACACAAACCAGCGGGAGTGGTCTCCCCTAAACTTTCTCGTATACTTCTCGAAAAAGGTGCTGTTTCCCCTCCCCCCGCGTGGATAAAAAAAATTCGAACCTATTGTAACCCAGGATCCAATGACTATCAGAAAATATTTAGGTAAAAAATCAAATTCGAAGAGATGCGTTCCGATTTAAATGCGTACCGATTTCTACTCTTTCTTGGCTCAAAGACAATCCTTCCGCGTGCACAGATTGCTACCAAGTACGCATGCGCATGGAGAACCGGATGAAAAAAAGCGCCAAGTAGGAGTCAATAAATATCGTGCACAGAAGATTGCGTTTAATACGCATGCGCGTGGAGATGGACTCGTTGAAGATGCGCTTATACAGACCGAGAGACAGTCAACCCTTTGAGGGATTTGGCCCAAGATTTGATACGGACCTACATTCATGATGATAAAACTGTGTACCAAATTTTATCCATCTAGCTATTCAAGTTTTTGAGTTATAGTGTTCACATGACTTCGGACATATAGACAGACAGACTTCCCGTTCACGGATTGTGTCCAAAATTTGACAGAAACCTACAAATTATGTTTAAAGACCACATACCAAATTTCATCCCCGTAGCTCTAATAGTTTTCGAGTTATCGTGTTCACAGACAGACAGACACACAGACATAATTCCAAAATTGTGTTTTTCGGACTCAGGGAGGTCTAAAACGTGGAGATCCGTCAAAATCTCGAGTTCGAATTTTTTGACGATTACAATACTTTCTCTTTGTATACTTCGTTTACGAGAAAGTAAGAAATACTCATTATTTCGTGATATTCCTAATTTCGGTGCTTTCACCAACTCTTTATTTGAAGATATTCTCGTAAATTAAAATAGCAACTGTTATTTTATTCATTATGAGTAATACATAGTCGGCTCGACGCGACTGTCAAGCTAATAAGTTATAAATGGTTTTGGTTGAAGCTTTCATTAAGCTGCATAATGAGCATTTAATATTTAAAAAAACTTAATCCAATTTTCCACCTATTTGAAAACGGTTTATATTACAGATAAACAGATGAATATAATTTTACATCAGTGTTTTAAACTAAATGATACTGTAATCTTTTGAAAATGTTTAAATAACCACCCTTTTTCTCTCTGATTTTAGAAAATACGTCTCCTTAAGTAGCTCTAATTTATTCATTTGAATTCATTTAAAATATTTGATTGGCAAATGGTGTTTAGAAATTTTGATATGGAAATAGATAGCATTCATGCACAATAAATGGTAAAAGAAAAATATGCCGAATTTATATAACTGAAATGTGTTCGTTTTATGCAGTTGCCTAAACGAGAGGGAACTACCGCCAGAAGAGTGCCATCCAGAGTTCCAGCAGAGGAATTTGCACCACATGTTCCAGATGTCCCCGTTTTGCCCGATGAACCCATACTACCAGCAGTTGTCGACGAATTGCCTCAAATAACCACAGCAGCACCTGAAGACAAATCCCAAGGTAGAAGACGCAGACCAAAGAAACGAAGGAGACCACAAAATGGCGCAGCAAAACCAGCAACTAATGCAGAAAAACTGGATGTAACGGTACCTGAAAAGAGTAGAGTACCAGTTCCCGTTCCTGAATTGTTAGATGTAGACCAGAAGCGACCTGAGCCTTTTTCAGTTAATCCCGAACGGATCAGTAATCCAAACAAGTTTGATTCCCCAGCAGGTTTAGAAGAAAAACCATTATGGTCTGATGACAGATTGGTCAACACAGATGGTGATTCCGGTCGAAGAAATCCAGAACCAGCTCCGTATTACCCTCCTCAAGTTGGCACAAACAGGTTGCCCATAGAAGATTCAGAAAGGATTGAAAGCGCTAGAGAACTTCCTGAACCTACCCCTCCTGCTTACCCAGACATTCCAAGCAAAAGATACTCTCTTCCAGTAGATGAACCATCAAGCAGAGCATCTTACGTTCCTGTTCTTACTCCTATTCGAGTCCCAACGGAAAGTCGTTCTCATGCACCAGAAGATTTTCCTGAAACCAGAAATCAAGAAAGCACTCGACGTTCCAGACCATCAGATCGCCGCGGCCCGCAGAGAGCAACCAGTAACAGAACTCCATCCATACCTATACCGGAAGTTGATGAAGAAAGGATAATCCCAGGAACCCGGGCACCTCAGCATTTCCTTCCCCGTGATAGCCAACCCAGCATTCCAGAAAAAGCCTTGCCCGAAGTACGATTGCCGGCAACTGAACCACCACACCTTGCCAATGAATTCACCGATAAACCTGGATTTGAAACAGCAGAAGAGCTTTTAGAACGCCTACAAGAAGAAGGAAATCCAGCAGTTGAAGGCATTGATCTGCAAGGACCAGATGCTGCAAGTCGTCTGCCCAATCCTGGTGATGCTCCGTATGATGATGCATATCCACCTTACAGTGAAAACATTGGGTCAGAAGAACGCTCTGCCGATGTTGTTCCTCATCGAAGAGAAGAAGATATTCCTGCTGCCCCTAGAGCTTCTTTCAATGATATACAACCACAAGAAACTCCTAAGCGTCAAAGCACCAATAACGTAGATACCGATGGCAGACAGATTTCTAGATACGAGCCTCCACTGCAGAGAGGTGGATTCGGAAGCAGAGGATCTGAAAGATCAGAAATAACAAGAACTGCTTCTGAAGACAATTCACGAACACAGATTCCTGCTCGAGGTCGGGGTTCAACCAGATACCAACCAGAAGCTGCACCTGAAGAATTTTCAAGAACAAGAAGTACGTCTCGATCATCGTCCGATAGTTCTTCCAATACACCAACAAGGACGAGGAGTTCTCAAGCACCAAGTCAAGCTCCGACGCGTAGTAGAAACACTCAGAGATATCAGCCCGATCCTGCAGAAAGCAGAGCGAGAGTTAGTACAAGAAGACAGCCAGTTGATCCAGAATATGCCGAAGAACGTCCTGTTGATGTTGATTACCGTCGCAGAGCTCCAGCTCCAGCGCACGAAGAAGATTCACAATATGTCCCTCCTCCTCCACAAAGTGCCCCAGTAAATGTTCCCGATGAAGAATACATTCCAGTGAGAAGTGCAGCCCGTTCTCGTCCACCTCAACATGAAGCTCGAGATACAGCCGAGCCTTATTTACATGAGGAACTGCCAGAAGATCAGCCAGATCCAAATGCGTATGCACCAGAATATCAAGCGCCAAGACAACCAAGCCGAAGACGTCCTGTAGATCAAAGGGGGCCTCCACCGAGAGAACAACCTGTCGGTCAAAGAGGACCCCCATTAAGGGAACAAGGTGAGGATCAAAGAGGGCCCCCAGTGAGGGAACAACCTGAACGACAAGTATCCAGACAGACAAGCAGAAGAGAAAATGCTGGGCACAGAAATGCAGTAAGGCAGCCACAACCGGAGTACAGAGCTCCCGAAGAAAATACCAGATATCAAGCAGAATACCAGGCACCACCACAAAATAGTCGAAACCAGGCAAGACCTGTACCACAAAGGGATCTGAATCACGAAAGGCAGTCAGCACGTGGGCACCAGTCGAGAGCCAGACAACCTGAATCAAGTCCAAGTCAAGGTCGAGCTTCTGGTTCAAGCAAGTTCACCTGCCCTGAAGCCTTTGGTTTTTTCGCAGACCCAGTTCAATGCGATAAATACCATGAATGTCGAAATGGCACGGCTGTGGAAAATCTGTGCCATGATGGATTAGCTTTCAATGAAGTTGCTGCACCTAAATTTTTGAGATGCGACTCCTATAGAGATGTAGATTGCTCATCTAGACCCGAATTACGTAAGTTCTATGTGTTTTTCTTATGAAATAAAAAATTTATGATAAGGTTCATTGCATTGAATTTAAAATGTTTGAATCAAAGACAATATACTGTAACACACATATCTCCTTCATAACGGGTTATTTTACAGTTTATGACGTAAATTGTGTGCACTGGTGTTTTAAATTGAGAGAATTTTCATTTTTGGTTGCTTATCTTCAAACTAACCGCCGGACATATTTAACTGAAATTAAGCATTGGGTATTTCGGAAAGTTTTCGCCATTTTCCGATAGCTTGCGCTGACCACTGCAGGAACGCTGAATCGCTGTTATCAGCCTTTGACATTAGATATTTTCTGAAAGGTGGCGCTTTCACCAATATTTGTGTCTATTCACCATCAACAATGGTTTAATTGTGTTTATTTGGTGTCAATGTAAACATGAAGAATGACAAAGTACATTTTCGGCATTAAATGCTTTTTTAATACCCCAAAGGCAAGAATACTCTCCAACACGCGAGAAAGATATGTGCTGTTTACACAGACGGTTCTGTATGTGAAAGATCAGTACACAAATGGTTTGTGAAATTCAGACGGGTGAATGTCACGTTTAAGACGAGGTAAGCTATCCTCGGTTCCGGCGATCAAATTCAGGCGCTGATTACAAATAATCAACTTATTACCACTCATGAAACAGCTCTGAGAGACTCGAAGTGTGGACTTCGGCCATTTATGAGAATTTAGTGAGGAATCGCCCTGATGTTTGGACACCTCACAAATTAAGAGAATACCTTAAATGGACTATATTTCCACTTGCCAAGTTAGACGGATCAGTGCAGGAAAGCCTAAAATAGAGGTTGCATTGTCAAAAAAAACTGGGTTAATAGAAGTTAAACACCTTTCTCACAATTTGAATTCATACTGGAAGTGTGTGAATTCATACTGGGTTTTGAGTTCCTGTGGCAGTCTGTCCCACTCCTTTGGCATCGGTGTTTTTAGGTCTTAGATTGTTCTGGCAGGGCAAAGGCGAGTTGCAATAGTTCTCCTAAGAGCTTTCCAGTTACGCTGTATTGGGTTTTGATCTGGAAATCTGGCTAGCAATCCGTCGGTGAGTATCTTCACTTCCAGAAATTCATTGTGCAGATGAGTCCTTCATGGACGAGCGTTGTCCTCTATAAAAATGAAATTAAGGCAGCTCTTGCGTTGAAAAGACAAACATCCTTTGTCGAGATCAGAGCTTCCCAACCTGTGGTACACGAAATCAAAGTTGTTAATGGCGGAAACAAGAAACCATAAGGGATTAGAAAAGTTACAGAATTTTCAGTTAAAATTATTAAATGGTAAATATTCCTTCAAGTGAATATTTGCCATTTAATAATGTTACCATTTTAATAGTTGATTATTACGAAGCGCAACTTTTAAGAGCTAAATTTGCAAGTTCAATTTTATAAGTTAAAACGAAATTATTACAATACTGGTTTCATTTGCTTTGGCGTTGAACTAATGCTATTGTAAAAATGAAATAGAATGTAAAATCAAAAATAAGTTCTGCATATGTTATTAATTCGAGTCGTTTCACTCTTGAGCTAACCTTAGCTCTTAACATTATTGATAAAATCTTCTTTGCATAGACAGATGGGGTTGCATATGACAGTAGGGAATACGCGAAAACATAAAGGAAAATCAAGGGGTATGCAAGGGAAGAAAGGTTGGAACCCCTAGTCTAGACGAACGTACGTAGAGGAAGCAGTGATGAGGGTGAAGAGGGGTCCGTTACGTGCTTTTAACATACGATATAGAGACCATTATAACAGTAGGGATTTAATGCTCGAGGCAGGCATTATGAGGATCTTGGGCGTATAAATTCCTGTTATTTTATCAGAGGCTTTGTGACTACTGTGAGTTACAGGATGAGATTTTAGCTCGTCTTTTCAGGGGTGCAGTTGGCCCTGATTTAATATTTATGGACGACAATGCTCGCTCAATCACGACTTATCTAGTCAACGAATTCCTGGAAAGTGAGGATATTCGGCGGTTGGATTGACCAGCCAGAATCTAGAGATCTAAAAAGACAATGTGTGTGGAAATTCTTGGGAAGGCGATTGCAACTAGCTTTCCCTCCCCTAGAACCATCCAGGACCTGAAATGGGACTGACTATCACAGGGACTTATAAATTCCGTCATTTCTAGCATGAATTGACGTTGTGAGAGGTGTATAACTCACAGAGGGAACCATACCTCCTATTAACCCATTTTTTGTTCGATATTTTTCGGTTTTCGACCTCCCAGTGCTGCTAAGCCTTGAGTCTATACTGCCGCTGTTGTATGCTTAATGTTTTTGTACTATATCAACCTATGTACATACATAATTTCATTAAAATATGAACAGTAGATCTGGAGATATAGACCAAACTTGAAAATTCTCTTAATTTTAGACAGAAGAGCATAATTAGATATTCTGTAGCTCTTGGAAATTTTTAAAAGAAAAAAGGTAACTTGAATAATTGAATTAATGTTTCGTGAATTAAATTATTCACCTACAAGCAACAATAATGACATATTCATACAATATTAAATGATTTAATTAAATTTCTTTGCAAGCCATCGCTTCATTTTCTTATTTTGTTTTATCGCTTATGTATAAGATCTGGGAACTCGAAAATTTTTTGTTCATAAATGGAGACGCAAAAACTTTTTTGCAGCTGAAACAGAGCTACGCGTGGAAAAAAATGACAGGAGGCTGTCTTTTCAAACAGACGCTGATGTTAAAGGCGTAGGACTACTTGACTCGAGTGACTCTTTTGTTTCTCGAAGTTTCTCGCAAGTTTTTAAGTTTAGGCAAGTTTTTTGGTAACTTCTGTTGTTACCCTTTATCTCTAAAATTAGACATTATGTTTTTAACATAGGTGGTTACCGAGATATAGAGAATCGCGTCACCAATTCATGCGTATTTCTGCACAACTTTGCGACTCAGTAATCGCTGAACTACAATTCTGATTTTCAATTTTTTTTTTGTAACCTCTGTTGTTACCCTTTATCTCTAAAATGTGACTAGTTATGTTTTTAACATATGGAGTTACCGAGATATAGTGTATCACCCATACAACGTTTTTTGTGGCGTTTTGGCGTGTGAATCAATTTCCTTCCTGAGACCCCAATGGGAGGAACGTAGTCCTACGTTAAAATTAAAGAAATGGATTCCTCTGTGCACCAAGTTTTTAATAATTTAAATTCCTCTCTGTTATTTATGTATAAAGCTCAATTTAAATAAAAAGAATTCAATTTATGAGCATGAACGTTTTGATTGTATGTGGATTCTATTTTCAGAGGAAGCTAAGCCCACCGCGAACTGTCCCAGGAGGTATGGACTGTACCCACACGAGACTGATTGTACCAAGTTCTTTAATTGCGTGGACGGAGCTGCAACTGAAGTCCAGTGCCCGCCAGGTTTGACCTTCAATGATGACAGAGCAACATGCGACTGGGCTGATCTCGTTAAATCATCTTGCAAGACAGAAGGTACGTAATGCTTTCTTAAAATTTTAAGCAAATGCAAAAGTTTCTAAATTATAACCGTGAGTTTATAGAGGACAAATTAAATGAGGTTCCTCGTGTTAAATATTTATCCACGCTAATTTGAAATTATTTTACTCATAACCGCATATGCAATTCTGATGCATTGGTAAAATTTAACTAAGAAAAGACCTGCTACTCACTGAAATCTAATTGAATGTAATTAAAATTTCTTTGCTTATAATATGTGAAACATATATTGATTCTCGAAGGACAATTTGTTTGTTTTCTTTAGATGCAGTTCTTAAATTGCTGTTGCCCATGTTTAAAGTTAATGTTCTTCAGCCAGCTACAGATTTCTGTTGATAGCTTAAATTTGTTAAATAATTTTTCATCAGTTTCATTCTGAAACGTTTATGTTTAATACATTCCTACTAATTAATAACTTTCGCACAATGAACTTCATTCCATTTTTTTCAGTACCATTTTTTTTTATTTAAGGGGAGTTGGAACCCTTATTCCGAAAATGTTAAATTGGCCAATTCGATTGGTTTTTTGTCAAAATCTGTTATAGATTCATGTTTGAAATTTTTTATACAAATAAATTACATTTTCTTCATTATACTAAAATGATTTTTTTTAAATTCAAGATTTATTTTTTACAAGTTTTTTTTTGTGTCAAAACAAAAAATGTTAAACTGGCCATTTCGATGTACCTTTTCTCAAAATCTGTTATAGATACGTGTTTCAAATTTTTTATACAAGTAAAGAACACCTTTCTCATTATACTGAAATGAGCTTTTGGTTAATTTTTAATTTTTTATAAATTTATAAAATATTTAATTAGACATAGCGAAATTTTGCCCTATTTTGACTCACAAAAAATTGTAAAAAATAAATTTTTGAGTTTTTTTCAAAAGGCTCATATCAGTATAGTGATAAAAGTGTACTTTACTTTTATAAAAAAATTTCAAACATGTATCGATAACAGACTTTGAGAAAAGGTGCATCGAAGTGGACAATTTAACATTTTTTGTTTTGACACAAAAAAAAACTTGTAAAAAATAAATCTTGAATTTTAAAAAAAATCATTTTAGTATAATGAGGAAGATGTACTTTATTTGTATAAAAAATTTCAAACATGAATCTATAACAGATTTTGACAAAAAACTAGTCGAATTGGCCAATTTAACATTTTAGGAATAAGGGTTCCAACTCCCCTTAAAACCCACAAGAAAGGGTGAAAGGCCTTTATCAGACCGGTGGGGTGTTTTTTTCAGTACCATGGATACAAATACGAAAATTTAAAAAATTCAAACAATTTCAGAGTAGATTTTTATAAAGTTAACATGAAGAAGGAACTGCATGTTCAAGTAAACGAAGCATTCGAAGCTAAAATGAATGAGCAAAATAACCTAAATTCAATTTAAATTAAAGGTTTTTCGAACCATTAATTCAGTGTCTACAACATCCTATTTCGAAAACGAGTCAGTTAAAGAATAATATAGTCATTCCACTAAGTATCTACTAACAAAAATTCCATCACTGGCACTATTTTTTTCAGTTCTTAAAGTTATTTCAATATTAATATTATAACGCAACTAACTCTTTCTGGTGCATAATATGTTCATATTCAGATCGTCGAAACCGTCACAGAAAACGTTTTTGTCTCAAAATAATTCCAATTTTCAGTGTAATACAACTGACAAAAAATATCACCTAAAGATCGCCTGATAAGGTTATTATAAATCTAGCGTTTGAAGTGCTCGATATTTTAAAAATTCTTTTCAGATTTGCTGGGTTTCAAGTGTCCTGAGCCCAACACCCACGATCTGGTGGACGGCGTGTACACCACATACCCTCACCCCGACAACTGCCAGATGCATTTCTTCTGCATCAAGGGAGAAGATGGCTTGAGACGGCCCAGGCTGCTCACCTGCCATGAGGGGCTCGTCTACAACCCCACCACGAAGGCCTGTGCCAGACCTGAAGAAGTCCCAGGATGGTAAGTGTCAGCTTTTGAAAAAAAAGTCACCCACAGAGTAATTCTAGCCTTTGCTTTCTCAGTAGAGCCATAAAAAGCACCTGGTAATGAGGAGTTACAATAGGCACAGAGGAGGCATTGGTATTTGGAAGTTTGGGTCTAAATATAACATCCTCCCTCGAAGGCCTATGTTCATAGCTAAGGAAACTCTTGATACAACTAGAAAATCACCCGTTATGGTTTGACGGGTGCAAATTGCCTCTTCATTCGAGAGATTTTCCGTCAAATTTGACGTGTTTAAATAGATATATATGCGAGATAAATGTTTAACATTGATTGAGAACAAATAAAATAAACATATGCTTTATGACGGGAAATATTTTTTTATTTACATATTATTTAAATATTTCTTTATTCAAAAAACCTCTTGGTAAACAACATTCCGTGTGAAGTATTTTTCGTTGTTTAATAATTTTCCTTGTACTTCAGATATCTTTGTGTAAATTTTAACGTGATTGGGAATCCTAGACCTTGAAGGTGCAACATAGAGCTGTCCATGTGGAAAGACAGGCACATCGAGGTAAATTCCAACATGATCGAAAGTTTGCCCCTGCGATTTGTTGATAGTCATCGTGTAAGCTGGAATTAACGAGAACTGGCGGCTGTTGAGAACGAATGGTAGATTCACGTCACTGGTGGCTAAATTAAATCTTGGCAAAAAAACAACATCGCCACGATTGCATTCAGATACAATTTGGCGTCCAAACTATATCACGCGCATGATATACCACTGACGTAATTTACAACTTTCTATTAAAAAACGGAAATTAATTTGAAATATAGGATTAATATAATTTAAAATTTCTCGGGAACTATTGATCATAGAGAGATAAATTTTACGTCAATCGATAGAAAATTTTATTGCACTATTTTAGAGCTATTAAATTTGAAATTAGAACGACAATTACTCTCTTAAATTTAAAATTACTGAAATTTAGGTTCTCTAACAATGAAATAATGCTGTTAAACGTCTCGCAGTGGTATGGCACGACTTTTATTGTTTGTGACGTCAGAGTGTTACCGGAGGATCTGGACTATTATATTAGTAATGGTTCGTAGGGTTTTATAGAGGATGTGACAGATTTGGTCCATTCGCACCAAACACGAGGCTGCAAATCTTAAAAAAAGCAATTAAAATGATCAAATTCGGGATCGGATTAAGCTGGCGTCAAAAGCGTTATTATTTAAAAGCGTTTTATTTTCAGATAAAAGCGAACGATAAATTTAAATACAAAATTAAAAAGTTACATTAAGAAGAGATGATTTACTAAAAGTAAAAATTTTAACTAATTACTCCGTTTTCTCGAACGAATTAAAAAAAATTCAAATGCAGTTTGTGATCTCGGGTATATCTCCGGCTAAAGACTCTTGTACATCACATAAAATAGTATTGCATCGATAGAGCAGTTTAATTATTTGTTTTGGTGCCAAGATGGCCTGGCTTCAGAATTTCTGCTTCAGGCTCAGCGTTTCGGGTTCGAAACCCGATTCTACATATATCCAACGACTGTCGGTATTTGGACCTGGTGGCGCTAGACTTGGTGAAACGTCTTCATGTTGGAGTGGTGTGGAAGCCCAAAAAATGTGATGAAGGATCAGCCTTGTCATCCGGTCTTTGTTCAAAATTACGAGATGTGTCCCAAAACAATCCTCGCGCAGCTTCAAAGCAGTTACGTTAGCCAAGCCCATAAATCGATATTCTCTTTGGATGGGAAACTTTTGTTGGAGAACTCTTTATATGAATATTTCCATCGGGTAATTTTATTTCTAAACGAAATTTCATCTACTTAAAAAATGGGTAATGATATACAGGGTTCGTACTCCTGTTGAAATTCCTCAAAAACTCCTGAATTTTGCTTTTTTTTCCTAAGGGCCCTGAAAACTCCTGAAAATTGTGTTTTTTATCCTGATATTTCTTTTTGTCTCCTGAAAAAATACAATGGAAGAACAAAAAATAAAATTGTAATAAAACATAAAAATATGACGTTTCCGTTTTTCCATATTGATAGAAAGTCGCTGGAATCCGGAATTCTTACTTCTGACTTTACTTAGTGCCGAAAGAGTCTACCGCGCATGTTCCGAGTCGCCGCAATAGGGAAAGATGGAAGAATTGATATTTAGTATACTTTTTTGCCAATTTTATACAAATTGTCCACACTACCTCCTTCTCCCCTACAGTTGATTTTTTTTTCACGTTATCTCCTGAATTTTCTGTTCTGTACTCCTGAAAAAATCCTTAGAAAATCTTGAATTTTACTGTCATATATACAGTATGAACCCTGGATACAAAATCCTTCAAATCGTCAGCAGCAAGATTTTTACTGCAACTATGTAAATGCAAAAAATGTATAACATAAAAATTATATTAAAAAGCGTTTCTACATGGAATAAAAAAAAAGTTGAAAGCAGTTCATGTAAATTGCACGATTACATTAACAGCGCATTTTTTTATTATTGAAAGCTTCAAGAAAAAGATCATGTTTTTTAGTTTAATAGTCAAAATTAGACGGAAAGATTGGCTGGAGCTTATACTTTTAGGGATCAGATTGGGCTGAAAAGAAAAGATAGCATAATCTAAGCCCTACCTTAAGTCCGTGTAGTTTGCGTCCAAAATCAAACGAACTGCAACTCGTTGCACTACAGATAACTTAAATGCAATAATCAATTTTTAAAAAATGCGGCATGATTTTTTTCTATAATGTTTTGCGAGAGCAGCTATTTCTAAAAATTTTGTCCTGTTGGTATGCTATTACTTAACATATAATGTACACAGAACGCCGCCCCATGCCCCCGTGCCGGATGCCATTACAGCAACCGAACCAGTTGGATGGACATGGGGATAAAATACATAGAGATAAAAAGTACATTTGGATCTGTTCGTAACTTAACAGAAATAATTATTCGTTACTTCTTTCTTGGGGTGGGTGCGGAATTGAAACCTCCCCAGCCTTTTTAAATGTATTAATTTAATTAATTTTTTATTACTAAAACTATTAGAGGCTTGTATTTTTTAATTTATCATTAACAATCTAATGTAAGTTTCATATTTCATATAAAATATGTTAAACATCTTACTTGAAACACTCTCAGGGGAGCCAAAGGCACTGTGGTTTACGCAGTGTCATCCCGCCTCCCATTTATTCCCTAAAATTCCGCATACGCACTTTTTTACAGCTTCGACCTTTTGCTGCGGTCGGCACTTCTGAAGAGGAGTTTTGCGAGGCTGTTGTTATTTTTGTATCCATACGTTATGTTACGGCGCAGTGCTTATCCTGCATGTTATGATTTTTTTAAATTTATTTAATCCTATATGCAAGTATAGTGTAAAGTAATTGACCTGCTAAAATGTATAACAGAACTTTGATTCGATTGTGTTCTAAGTGAAATTACTGTTCATATGAATATTCTTTTGACAAATTTCATTGCAACATGAGAGCTTGAACGTAACTTTTCAACGTTAAAAAGAATTAAGTTTTATCTGATGAACATTTTCAATGATTCCAATGGATAAATCACTCTTTTTCAAAAATTCATAAACAAAAAGTTGTTGATCTTTTCGCTCGAAACATAACAAGAAGGATGAATCTTGTTTTTAAATGAACCTTAATAGTACCTATAAATAATGTTCAGTTATGTTTATTAGCTACTAGCTGTTACCCGCGACTTCGTGCGCGAAGAATTTGAATTATTCTTTTTTTAAATTCACGAATGTAAATGTTTTGTTGCATTTTGAAAGGGGAAAGTAAAAGTTCTGACGGTTGATAATACTTAATTGGACGGCTGACAGGAGTGTACTGTACATGTATGCTGATATAGTTATGTAAATTGTTTATCTATGCTAATATACTTTTGTATACCACGTTATTTGCACGGATGTAGAGGTTGTGTGGGCTGGACACACGTGAGCACGCCACATATGCGTCCATGCGAAAAATATGGTTTTCCAAATGTACGCCTGCCACTTTCAGTGTCTGGCCCTGAGCCTGGCTAATGATATTTTAAAGGGATTTGTTACCTTTTGAACTGAGATGATAAATCCTTCGGTATTATCGGAAGGCGTGGAATTAAAATACTCTCTCCTCCCCTTTATCAGTCATAATAGTAGCTTTCATGACGTTTGGACCTAGGTGTGTAATTTGTAACCGTGTGCCATTGCGCAGTCTCGGTATATCGAGGTTACGTATTAGTAGTACTGCACACCGACATTCAATTTCGGCTTGTCGGAAGGTGCCCCTGACAATTCTAAGATGTTGAAGAGCTCTACAGAATATGATGTTCCCTGTTAATGCCCATTACCGTATCTCCAGATGGATATTCTGTAATATCTCACTGTGAAAATTAAACAAAACATCAAGAGAATAATTCACTAGCGTCATTGGATCACTGTGTAACCGTATTAAAAGCTGTAAATGCTACGACAACAGGAAACCGGAAGTGTAAAGTCTCCTTTGTTGTTTATGATCAAAGAAAGCAATATTTTCTTATATTAATTTTAACACTGGCAAAAGCCCGCGCGAAACAGTAGTTTGGCTTGAATTTATTTCTATAAGAATAAAAAGTATTGTTAGAAATTACGTTACAAAAATATTTTTTAACCTTAATAACAATCAGAGAAAACATTTCATCGCAATGGAATTAATAGCGTTAAAAGATCATTTTCTGGTCTTTAAAATGGCATAAAAATAATTGTTGTCTAATAAATATTTCAGAAGTTATTGGCAAAAAACGTCTAAGCATTAGGCTTAAAAGCGGCTAATTTTCGTTATTTAATTAAATATCTTAAGAACTAATTAACTCTGAAAGTTGAAAATAGCACCTTTGATCTAGAAATATGCTCTAGAATGTCGTGTGTAAATTTCATGTCGCTACCGTTCACCGTTTACGAGGAGTTCTTTTGACCGACCAAACGACAGACAGACAAATACATGTAATTTCTGCCTTATTTTATAGATATTTATAAAGATAAGCAAAACTTTCAGAAATAAAGGTAATTAGTTCAAAGTCTAACCGTTGCCTAGCAACGGAGTAGCTATAAATTTGCGTTATTTCCAAATCGTCTGCACGCAATTAAAATTATTAAACTTTAAAAAATTAATAAAAATTGAAGAAAAAGTGTCACAGAAAATAAATTGGTATCATTGAAAAGATAAAATTTTGAACTTTAAGATGGTATAAAAATAAGGTTTATCGGACAATTTGTTCCGAAGTTACAGCGGAAAAAGGATTACGTGATAATTGATTTTCAAAATAATTTATTCCACATGTTTTCGCATTCCTGAAGGATCACGTGATAGTTGATTGAAAAACAAAATAATCTTCATCGCGAATCGCGGAGTCAATGGGCTTTCTTTGTTATTTATTTAATTTTAATCTGTAGTCAAAAATAATTAATTTAACGCGATTTCACCTACCCTATGTCCGTTCCTGGGTTTCAAGATACAACTCTGCCAATTTTCATCCAAATCGGTTTGGTAGTTTTGCCGTGAAAGCGTAACAAACAGACAGACAGACACACTTTCACATTTATTATATTCTTAAGGATACATAAAAGTTTCGGATAAATAAATCCGACAATAATTTCCGTACGCGTATGTTTATTTTAAAAGTAGCAGCATCCTCATGATTTTAATTCATGTTGCTCATTTTACTCACCGCTTCTTTTATTTCAAAAATAGTTCTAATCATTCAATGTCTGACGTGTATTTCCTTGTTTTCTCAACAGCGAGGATTTCTACGGAAGCCGTAGTCCACCACCAAAGGCACAGCGAAAACCCGCAAGAGAACCCGTAAGAGAACCCATAGAACCGGAAGAGTACGAGGAACCACCCACGCCCAAACCCAGAAGAAGGGTGCAGCATAGGAGACAGAGAAATTAAAGTGAAGTCAACCCACCAATCACACCCCCAAGTGCCTTTTGCACCAGTCTTCATCCCATCTCATAAAACGAACTTCAGTGTGCGTGTGATGCATTTCAAGCTTTTTTTCTTTTACTCCGCAAGTAAAATGCTGAACTGTGGAGTTACGGCAAACCGTTAGAGACATTAAAAAATATTGTTGAATGTCACTGTAGACAACTTCGTCGGTCTGCCTGAGATTGTACGGATGGAATTTAAGTAGATCACGTGGAGATTTTTTTAAGTTTGATCTACAAGAGATTGTAAAAATTTATTTGAGATTTTTTTGTACGTGTCTCTATGTGTTGATGATATAAAACTTTTTGTTTTATCATTAAAAATAATCGAACGGAAAACTGATTATGCGTTTGGAAAATTAAAATTTCAAAACTGTAGAGATGTTTCCGGATATTTTTTTGAAGTCCTAAAAAATTTTTAACTTCATATACAAATTATTAAATACTAGTTATAGTATTATAGACTATTAAAATTAATTTTCATTTAATATTAAATTTTCGTTTATTAGCTCTTTATTTTCTGTAATTCGACTTTTGTTAATTGACAGCAAATCTTTTAAATTCTTTTCTAGGTTTTTGATTAATTTTTTTTTGAATTATTTTTTTTTTTTTTCAATTCTAGCTCCGTAAACAGCGAAACCAAAATACAGAAGAAAAAGAATACATACTTCTAAATCAATTTTTTAAAAAAAATCGTGTAAAAATTAACTGAATATGAGACAAAAAGTATATTTATAAATTTGATATTTATTAAAAGTAAACTGTGTGGGGAATTCACATTATATCAATGTATAATTACAAACACAATAGCAAAATGAATTCAGTACTTATATTTTTTCAAAATGCAAAAAAGTGCCAAATTTCACAAATTGTGTGGAAAAAAAATTGCATGAAAAGCAAAACTTTTAATAACTGTTCTTGCTAGTAGCTGTTTGATTGTATAGTTAATAACCTCCCCGATATTAAGAAAATATTTTAAAATCAATGATGACATATTATTATTATCAGACTTGATATCCTATTTTTATATCATAAACCAAACCAATCCTAATAAAGATTAGTTTTAGATTACAGCATTATGATTAATATTTAAGTCTTTTTTAGTTTATTTACAGTTTAACAAGATTATTCTCATAATTATGCCAGCAAGTATAATCCATTCCAATCCTTTGAATAGAGAATGGTTTTCCAGTTGGCTGGATTTGTTTAAAACAATTTAATTTCAGTCCCACTGAAGAAGAATATTTATAAAATGCAGGAAATAGTTCTGTCACAGCGTGCTTCTGTTGCCCAATTAAAAAACCATTTATTTTGAAATACTACAAAGCAAGCAGTTCCTTACTTTTGCCGCAAAATATATTATTCTTGAATTCTCATTTGTTGTCTTCAACTTATAGTTTTCAGAGTAATCCGAAGCATTCTTGGCTACTATTTAAAAATTCTTAAATTTAGCTAAATCAGTGTCATTTCTCTGAATAGTGTTCAGCTAACAACCGCAATATGAAAATATACTTTACTTCTTACGTATTTCACATTTTGCTGAGCTAATGTATTATGTTTTCTTTGATGTGTACGTAATTTATGAAACAAATCTCACAAAATGTGTAGTTATAAAAAATGTTTCGAAAATAAAAATGTTTATTTCTGTGAATAAAGGTTTTTGTTTTGCTTCTTAAGCTTCTTAGTATTTTTATATGGTATTTCTCAGTTTTCAGCGTGTAATCATAACACATTTCTACATTAATAATCAACAACAGTTACTTAAAAAATCTGAATGTAGTTAAGCTTCCTAATAATTTCTCTTGATATTTAATATACTTTAATATATAAAAGTAAATAAAACATTTGTGAAATAAGCAGAAAGAAAAATGGAAAAAAATTGCAGTACTCACTCACCTAAATAGTGTAGTAAAGAAGAATTTAAACGTCATCGTGCACCAGGCAAAGAAAAATACAACGTAGAATTAAATTATATGTGCAATTATTTATTTATTCAAAGAAAGCACACTACAGAGATGACTCCATTTACAGAGTGCATGATAAAAGCATACAAAATCACAAGTCACAAAGTGAATTAAAACACACACACACACAAAAAGTAACTGCAGAGAATACAACAGTTCCAAGCTCAAAACCTCATCAATTATAAAAATATAAACACATAAATGTTTTAAAATGAAAATATGCACTTACAAAAGCACCAAAAACACACCGAGGCCCCAAAAGTCCATGCCGCACACCGTCAAAATAGAATTATGGAGAAAAAATCACACAATATTTTTTTTTTAATTGTAGAACACCAAATAAAAAAAACATTAAAAAAAGCAAGGGTCAAAAAGTCAAACACACACAAACACTAGATCAACGTATAAAAATCTTAATATGTATAGTCAAGTGTAAGAAAAGAAAAAGAAATCAGGTCATGTATATAAAAGTTGAAAACAATTCGATTTAAAAACAGTAGGAGACATGATAAATGTCCAGTTCACCAGAGATCTTGTTAAAAGTCTTATAAAATTTATACAACGAGAACCTGTCAATATACTTAAATCTAGAATACACATTAGGAAACGAACCCTGGTTCCTCAAAGATCTGGCAGGCACAACGAAATTTATAGCGCTCAGTATATCAGTACAATCGATCGAACCATTTATTACCTTGTAGAAGAAAAGAACACAAGAAACATCTCGTCTGGAACACAAACTAGGTATTACTTTACTTATAGGCCTAGAGGTCAGCCTCGTCATTAGAACAGAGCTCAACATTACGAAATTCGTCCCAAAATAGTCCTCGTGTTAGTCAATTTAACCACACCAAACCGCATTGACTTTAGTAATGAGACTGTAAGATCATATGAAATGAGTTCATTGTAGATTATTTTAAATTATCAGTATTACTAACTTACGATTAACTTCATAGATATATACCTAAATCAAGAATTTTTAGTTCTGGGATTCATAACAAAATGCATTATATAATTCAGAAAACAATGATTAGCCAGTGAAAGAAACACAATAGAATTTACTGTATTTCTTCACAAATTGCGACGAAAACGATTCATGCAATAACATTTATTCAAAAAATAATAATAATAATTTCGGTGGCTATTTTTTTCTAGAAAGGAAACAACCGAAAGCCCTTTTGGGAAAGTGAAGAATTACCTGATGGCAGAAATAAAGTTGACACAGACAAGCGAGTTGGAAATTTTAAATTGGTGCAAATCATTTCCCGAAATCCATACGTGAAATTTATTCTGAGTCTGATTCTTAACCATATGTTGTGTAAAAGTAAAATAAACAAAAAAAATTATGTTTCAATACTAATACACTAGTTATGAGTAAGAAATGTCTTTAGGTACATTTGTCATTCTATGACCTAGTATTAATAAATAATAGAAATTTAAATTAAAAGAAAATAAATTAAAAGAAAACAATGATAAAATGAAAAATAATGAAAACAATAGACGTTTTTGCGTGCAAACGCGACAGCAAAAAGTAATTGCTTCAACAGAAATTTTTTTAAAAGTACAACAAGAACTATAGAAAAATCAAAAGTTTACCAATACTTAGAACAATTAGTTTAGAAATTATTCAAAATGAAAAGGAACTAAAATGGCTCATTCTTCAGAAACCACACGCCATTTTTAGTTCAAAAAGGAACAAGATTTTCTGTGGAAAGGAATGACAAATTGCTTTTGTATTTCGTTAGATTTGGCTGCATATGCGCCTTTCTATTTAATGCAAAATATGTTATTGTTTTTTATTTTATTTTAATTAAAGTTTAATTAATTAATTTTGCTAAAATTTTAAGAATTATAACTAGTATTAATAAAATATTAAGGGGTCATACGACTCTTAAACCTCGAAAAAATGGTGGAAAACTGTCAAATTCGATACTTTATATCTCTGAAACAATGAAATTCACAAACTCGCTTTTTATTCTAGAAAAATATCTGTTCTTTCTCTTATAGTACACACATTTTCAAACCTTCATATTGATATGTATTTATTTGAGAGAGTAATAAATATGTGTATAATTTTTGGAGAAAAAAAGAGATAGTCACTTTGCGCGTTTGATTACGGATAAAATATTCATCTAGACACAATATTTTGTGTATCTAAGTAATACAAACAGTCCGTTTAAGAAACTGAACCACAATTTATTAACATTTAAATTTAATTTAGATTTTATGTGCCAATTTTTAAAAAAATGTTAAAAATTGTTAAAATTTCAAATTTTCTAACCCTCCCTCCCCAAAAAGTTCTTCGGAGAAATATGTACAAAAATGTGGTTCAATTTGTAGAACATAGTAAAATACATATTCGGTAAAAATTTTATGTAAATATATTCAATAGTTCTTGAGATATCGTGCGCGCAATATAGAAAAAAAACAATTTTGAGATATAGCGCTTTAAAGATATGGCCATATTCAGTGTTTACGTTGAAGAGCTGATACATTTTTCTTCATAACTCCCATAATTATGGGAATTTTTTAACGCGGATTGTTTTATGTTCACAAAAGAAGGGGAAATAATATACATTTTTTTCATAAAATCG
This sequence comes from Araneus ventricosus, assembly GCA_013235015.1. Classification (NCBI taxonomy): domain Eukaryota; kingdom Metazoa; phylum Arthropoda; class Arachnida; order Araneae; family Araneidae; genus Araneus; species Araneus ventricosus. The sequence goes on along the minus strand of BGPR01007075.1, from coordinate 1,116 downwards.
AAAAATTTTCGAGGATTAACAGTCGTATGTCCCCTTAAAACAAAGAATATCATTCCACTCATTTATTTACAAAAGACTTATGGTAGAATTCTCTCACCAGAAATAAAGTGAAAAGAATAAAGAAATTTAAAAACTCATATAGAGTATAATTATAATAGAAAGAAGAAAATACCACTAATCTTTTTTCTAATAGGTCTTACAAACATGCCAGAATCAGGCATAAAATCTTATCTTTTGATTTTTGCATGCTTGTATTGTTACAAACACGGAATGTCTCTTCCCAGCAATGTTAGTCTTAGTGTTCAAAGAGACATTTACAGATATTCTTACTAGCTATCGAGGGCAGGTCAACCTGACACCCCTGACCTTGGCCACTATTTTGGTGACTTGGCGACAAATTTGGTGACTTGGCGACAAATTTGGTGACTTTGGAGACAAAGTGAAGGCCCTCAAAAATACTAGAATTTTCTCGCTATCTCTATTAGGATCGAAGATATACAGAGTGTACTAGATGATTCCATATCACGTCACGCCATATCGGGAAGACTAAATACTCGCAGTTTCTGATCGGCTACGAACGTGCTTGATCGACAGGCAATGTCTTTGAAGTGCAAAGCCTTTGAAATCTCTCTTTGGAGTTTTATCCGCAGTGCGAGCTACTAAATTGAGATACGCAGAGCGGTATTGAGAGTGTTGTTACTGTTACTATTAGTGATTTTCTGTCTGTTTGTGTTGCTAATTTGTACAAGTGCTGGTTTTCTTGTCACCTGCGCTTTGTGTTTTCGAGAACATTCGCTGAATAAAGCATCGTTCCTGCGCGTTGGACTGTTTTCACCGTACACTTACCGAACGATTTTTGAAACAGTATATAATTTTTTTCTTCTTGCAAAAAGTGGATTCAAAAAAGAGAAGTTCTCGTTGCACTATTAGTTCGCATCATTATTTACGAACAAACAATAAATCAAAATTGAACTTTCGCCAACCCCAATGTATTCAATTCATGACGTGCGAGTCTCGTGAGCTCAGAAATAAGCAGTGCTACAAAAATACTTTACCAGAGAAAGAACTCGAAATAAAATTTTAAAAACAACAACTTTACCTCTAAGCTGACCAAAA
>BGPR01007074.1:0-74180 GCA_013235015.1 Araneus ventricosus | reverse complement strand
TGAATTAAAAAAACGCAGATCTGCTCTTACAGCAACGCTTAGTATTTCAATTTTTTATACTATGACTTATTATGCTAAGTTCTGCTTTTCTATTATGCATAATATTACAATTATATGGCCTGTTTTTCTTAGTATCAAGATTAGAATTAGTTGTATGCTTTACTTAAAATATTACAATTAAATGTAAATTATTATCTGTATGTTGTATTCACAGGAATGGAGTTCCGCCATTGGAATCATAGGGAAGCAATGTAACTGAACGAAGGTTTTGAGAGGTCTACTATTTGCAGAACTATTGGTGTATAAAGATTTCTGCCATATTTTTTCTCTGGTTCAAGTGAAGTGCTATTTGTCATAAAATTATGTTGCACATAACTGCAGTCGGGTGAAAGAAATTCACCCAATGGCTTTCTTGCATACATACCCCAATTCTGTATCTCAAAGGTAAAAATATCGTATGTCCAATGTGGCTGATTGTGACGTTTTCATCGTATTTGCTTTATTCCGACTTCAAATTCAGGGCCGTAATGGCCAAATAGTTAGGCCTCGTTTTCGGGTCCAGAGAGTTCCTTGTTCGAAACCCGTTTCCTCAGAAGATCCACCTTGTATGGGGCCAGTTCCACGCTAAATCATATGTAGTGGTCAAACGGCATAGTGGTTTGGAGAGGGAGCTGCCAGCTGAGTCTTCTTTCTCGTCATATCATCGCGGTTCAAAATTGCGAGGACCTTTCCAAAATAGCACTTATGTTGCTTCAGAACGGGACGTTGATATAACTAGACTAAACTTACTGCATTTCGGATGGGTAAATATTCATAACCTATGGTCGGAAAAACAAATCAACAACTATAAAAAAAATCATCACGGGATACATTGCTCTCTGGACCATTTATTACTTTTGGGCGTCTCTAGTCTGTCGCCGGACCATAGCGTCGTGAAACGTATCACCTTTAAAGAACCTAAGTGTGTCTTTCTTTTAGGATTCTGTCGATTGGAGGTAGGTGTTCCTCCAGGCCAAGCGGTACTCCACACACATAATCTCGTCTCTCTTTTTTGGCTCTCCTGTAAGATGTTAAAATTGTTACTTACAACACTTTCCTCCCCCCTCACGTACAGATTTATGAAGATGCTTTCGCAATGCATCGGATATTTATTCTTATTTATTTGTTTTGTTGAAAACTCATCAGGAACGAAGTGAAGCACAGTGATATTCCCTCTTTTAGGACCGAAAGAAGCATATATCTGTCATCAGACGGAACTGTTACAGGTTGGCGACCTGGGACAGTCCTCCTTATAATTGAATATTGTTGTTGGAAAGGATTCCAAAGCCTGTGGCCACAAAAACTCTTTAGATAAAATATTTCTTATTTTACAATTTAAATTTTGAAATACGGAGGAAAAAATTGTGTATTCTAAATATATTCTATATTCAGTTTGCGTGGAGCAGATTTTCCAAGCCGCATTATTAATTTGATTATAAATATATTGATGTTGAAGATTTATTAAAGTTTTAAAAGAGAAATACTCTAATATTGTCGACAAAAAGTCTATTTCTTCTGGAATTAAAAAATTCGATAATTGCAAGGAAACTTTTATGAAAAAGCATAAAATTTGATTAATGAAAACTTCTAGTTCTAATTTATGAGTCAAAGCGCTGCCCCTCAAAAATTATTATTATTTATGTTAATATTAGTAATAAAAATAGTGATGAATTAGTGAATGCAATTCAACTAGAATTGTGAAAACCTGTTGATAATATTTGATGGTAAGGAAGTTAGTGTAAAGTACTTCATCTAAAAGGGTTACTAATAAGTGAGAAGTTTATTAATTTAGATATGCATAAACTCTGATATTATTTTGCCAAGTTGCAATGCGCAATCAGACTTGCCTTTCCCAAGTTTTCCTTGCCAAAGATCTACATTTTTAATGATTAAGGGAATGTACAAAAAATTCTAGTTTCACTTTATGAATCACAACATGCAGTCCCTAAAATTTATCCTCATTCATATTAATATTAGTAACGGAAACAGTGATAAATTAGTCAATATAATTCAAAATATTAGATGGTAACCCATTTAGTGTGAAGTATATTCACACAGAAGGGTCGCTAATCATTGAGAAGTTATTTAATCTAGAGAACTGTTTCTCTAAATACCTAAGTCTTGATATTATTTTGCCAAGTTAATGATTTATATGGAAATTAATTAGTCAATCCCTACTATTTCTATATAAACTATTAAGAATTCTTTAATTGAATATCTGGAAAAACCTGTACTAGTAACATTGCAATCGATACCAATCACTAGTCAGAAAGAAGTTATTTAATCTAGAGAGTGATTATCTAAAAAGCTTAATTCTGATATGATTTTTCAGTTAATGATTAATATGGAACTTAATTAACCAATCTCTAGTATGTATTTTTATAGAAATTATTAAAAATTCTATAATTAAAAATGCTGAAGAATATATACTAAAAATCAGTACCCCATACTATACCTACTACTAAGGTGACAACTTTTTTACAATAAATAATTCAAAATATTAGATGGTAACGCATTTAGTGTGAAGTATATTCACACAGAAGGGTCACTAATCATTGAGAAGTTATTTAATCTAGAGAACTGTTTCTCTAAATACCTAGTAACGGTTTGGACAAACATCTCTGTCTCCCTACTTTCATGTAACAAATTATAGAGTAAATTTAAAACCATCATATGTAGGGTCCCTTCACTACTGTGATTTTGTTTTCACAGTGTGTATTTAGAAAACGCCATTGATTTTGTTTCACTATGGTGTAAAGCTGCTGATCTGCAATGATTACCGGTGTTTGGTGGGTATTTAGATTAATTGCTGCAGAGATGGTCACGTTCATTTGATGTCTAACTATAGATGGAGATGTGATCTCATCATTAAAAAGAGGAAGAAACACAGAATTTCTTTCTTTGCTGTGAAATTGGAATCAGATTTCTAATGAAAGAAAGGAAACGTGACCAGCTGCTGTCCGAGGAGGATGGGGGCCCGTGAAACCGAATTTCTTGTTGTCCCTCTACGAGCGTCAAAATATTTACTTGTCAGTTTCCAAGCAGGAAGATATTTTTCAATCGTGTTGCTAGAAATTTTTCAATACATTCAAAGATAATTTACAGAGGTTTTGAATCTCAAACTACACTGTTTCTATACTCGAGTCTCTGGAATCATTCGATATGCTTTTAACCCTGTACTACGCTTCAACACTTCATAATCACAAACGGTAATTTTTACGTTTTCGCATCTGAATTTCAGTGCATCTGTGTGTTCCGCTTCCATGTTTTCTGTCTCCTATGGTTTATCGAACCTGAGAGAGAAAATTCCGTTCCTATTTATCTGTAGGCATATAATATCGTATCGGACAGTAATAATTATTCAATATTAGAAGTTTTTTATTCAAATAATATAACTTTCACCTTTTGATAATTTTTTTCGGATCAAATGAAGGATCCAGACAGAATAGATGAAGTTTCATTTTTTTTTAATTTTGCAGTGGACGAAACACAACTGCTTTTGTAGCGAACAAAACGCCAAACAGTCTTTTACACGTATATAATATCATCAAACAATATAAGTATCGTTATTTTAATTTTTAATTTTAGAAAATGCAATAAATCACTGTGACCTAGGTGTGAGAAATTTAAGACAAATGTATAAGTGTGGAGATGTGTACTGTAAAGCAATTTTTTTTAAGTTGAAATTAAACTTGAAGCGTATTTGCCTTTTTCCTTGATAACCATGAAAATATAACATCATTAAAATTATTTTACACCCTCTAAAATTTTAATAAATTTTATTTCCTATGATAGTGGCCGCTCATGTTTTTCCAATTTTAATATCTTTTTCAATATTCTCAATGTATAATTCTAATGGAATTTTATCGCCCTAGCCTTTTCCATCTACATATTACGAAACTGCATCAGTAGAGCTGACATTTGGCGCTGAAATCTTATAATTTAGAGGGAAAAAAATGAGACAAGAGATAAAAGATATAAATTAGAGAAAAAAAATGGAACCTGAACATTTTTTCCTTTACTCATCAAATGGTTGTAGGTTTGAAGTTCTCTCACAATTGTTATAACGTTTAGATGGCGCTGCAATAGTTAACCAAACTCCCAGAGAGACCTCTGGTGCTCTTTCTCTGCGACAATTTCTAACCTAATTTTTGTTTGCCAGCCTGGACATAAAAGTTCATGCTTTAAATTAGAGAAGCACTAATGAAGAGGCCGCTGCAACTAACTGCTGTCAAAAAACATTATTATAAAAAAAATTGGTATTAATATAGTGGTGAAAGTCTCGTAAGAATATTAAAATGCATCTAAATGTTTTGTTTTTGCAACGACCTTTAATGTACAAATTATTTCTGGAAACTGAATGCAAATATGAACAATTCTAAGAAAATCCCGTTTAGGCAATAATTACTAAATTATTTAAAGGAGAATTGTCAGTCTTTCCAATAGCCTCATTCCGGCTTTTTCCTCGATAATAATTGTTGAATATATGGAGAGTGAGCATTTGCAAAGTGTAGATCCTTTTACTGTAAAAAAACCAGTTTATAACATGACAGTTTCAGAAAATAAATTGCACGAATTTTATATTTATTATCCTATAAACATAGTATCCTAAAAGAAGAGTTAGAAAAGCAGTGCCGTTTTAATTTAATTTTTTTATTACTATTTAAACATTAAGCTGAAATAGTTGAATCTGAAATTCATCATCATTATTCGAAATAGTACGCACATTGCATAAACTATAATTCTACATTGAAGTTATTATGGTTCTATTAATTATGGCTAACAAATAAAAAGAATTAAGAAAGATCTTTTAAGACATTTAAGTGTTCAGTTGGGAATCATCTGACTCTTAAGCTCTATTAACGCTATGTAAGCACCAGATGAATATTTTCATCCTGTTCGTCCATGATTTTTGAAAGAACATATTCTGCATGTAGTGGTTTACAATAACACATAGTTCAAACAACATAATATACCGAGAAATGTCTATTTTAAAACGTTGCGGACGCTTTCAAAAATTGCTAATTGCTATGTGTACATAGAGAACGAGCTTCAATAACTTCATTGCAAAATGTTTGCCAAAGGACAATAAAATATTTTACAAGGCATTTAGTTGGTATAAAAAAGGATAAAATGCAAATAATAACTTAAACACAGAATTCATCTTTATGAAGAAAATAATGTTTTGAAAAGGAAAATAAATGAAACAGAAATGAGACATAAACGGTTTTTGAGGTAGGGTTAGGTAGGTATTTCAATCTTTGAGAAATATCATTTGCAGATTTATTTCCTTCTGTGTTGAACAGCAATCACTGATGCGTCAGGTAAACGTTATTGAATGTTACAAAAATTAATATGAATATTTTGTGTTTATGACTTAAAGTTTTGCTATAAAAATTATCGCAAAAAGAGTTTTCTTCCGTTCTGTAGTTAATATCAATAATTATAGAAGAAGTAATAATTTCAAAGTGAAGCAGTGTTTCAAAATGCAATTATACAGTAATGGAATTAGATGGGAAAATAACGAATAATGTGTTGTAAATTACAAATATAACTTTTTTATGAAACATGTTACAATTCTGATTTTTTTCTAAATATAGACAGTTAGGTTTTCTGCAAATAATTATTACAAATATTTCAAACTAGTTTTTGGCACAGTTTTGTAATAATATATACATATATATTAAAAATAATTAAAAGTACCAACAAAATATAATATTTTTCTATGATAATTTTTTTTATTAAATGCTGCCAAATAGATTGTTTAATTCTGGTACCACACTTAAAATGTAAAAATAACTAAATATTATTTAGTTCAACATTCGATATACCGGAGTGTTTTAAGCTTTTGCATTTCTGTGCATTTCATTTTTCAAAAAAGAAAGCCTGTACCACGATCTAAATCACATGCTTTATGTTACTCTAAAACAATGCATCACTTCATTTAAAATAAAAATTCAGGACGTACGCATAATTTTTGAATAAAAAAGGTTGTCAGGGCTTACCAAATGGTCTCTCTGGAAATTATCAAGACTGTATGAGCTGCTTTCTTTCTTTTCGCTCTCATAACGCTGCTGCTATCAAATAAAGATATTAGTGTTTTTGCCAACTTGAATATGGTGTCAAGTGAATGAACAGTAAACATGATTTTCTGGAAGAGCTTCTTTGTAACAGCTTTAGTAACGCTTTTTCGACTGTTACTGTGCCATTGAGAAAGACCTTGTCATCTTTCAGCTTGACAGAGGCTCAAATTTTTAGTTACATTTCCAGATAAGGAATCCTAGTAGTTGACATCATCTTCAACAGCTCGAAGTGGTGTGGTCACGGATTCTTTAGAAACTCTACATATTTCCTGATTCTAATAGAAATCATCTGTCTCTCTCCAAAGGGCTGTCCTCAGTCATTTATGACACTAAACATTTGTGATTTACATAACTTCTAAACCTATGCTTAAATGATTCTTCACGATGTGAACGTTGTAGGCCATCTGCCACTCCAATGAAATATAATTCCTCTAACTTCAGTACAATCTTTTAAACATCAGGACTCAATACCAACAATTTTAAAAGAGCATTTGTTTCATTGTCTAAAATTCCCACTGCTCCGCCTTGACATTTAATTTTCTTGTTATTTTGTTCATGGAAGTGATCATCACATAGGATAGAAAAAGCATATGTGATTCATGTGATTCCATTACTGGTGAATTTAGATCAGTGTTTACCACTTATGTTTTTATGCCATGCCCCACCTAAGCCTTTCTAAAATTCTCATGTCCCCTATTTAGCATATACATAACTTTTAATATTCAAAAATTGATGTGCTTACTGAAAAAATTTAAATGAATGTTTTAGAAAGAAAGATCTAGGAAATTGTTGAGAAACACGGAAAGAAACTTTTCAAGACTTAAAATGGAGTCTGAAATTCAAGCACGAAATAATTTGAATGAAAGATTATTTCCCAGAGAAACCCGAACTAATGAGGAACTTCAGTATTTTTAAAAAACGCGTAGAAAGTAATCCTTACTTTTAGAAATAATCATTCTAATTTCAAATATGCAAGTGAAGTTTTACCTATAAATTTATTTATTTAAATATTGGGGCCGAGAAATACACTGAAACCGCAGAAACGGTGATACAATCCGAAACTCACTCTCATTGGCCGAGTAGATTTTGACGTCATATGCGCCCATCTTCAAACATTTGTGTTTCGACTGGAAACCATCGCCCGCTTGAAACCAAAATTAACGCACTTTTGTTGTTCCGCCGGTATAATAGGATGTGTTTGCTATACATGTGCAAAGTTCATCATTTATCTGTTTAAGTGTTTATCACTATATAATGTCCAATTAGGACAACAGGTTTAAAGAAAGTAGAAATAATCACAGATGTTAGCATTCCAACACTGACTATCTTCAGTATCTCATGTGTAGTTTTCGATATTACCTCCTTAAGTGCGTAATGTCGTAAATCGCTAAAAATGTGTTGCTCACACAGGTACTGATCACCCCTTCCATCAATGCACTTTAAAATGAAGTGGAAGGCGAAACTTTTCACAAATGCTTGTTTCTTTACTAACAGTGGATTGTTTCCCACACATATTGAGATGGGTGGATAAAAAATAACCAGACACATTCCTTACACTGTCAATTCTTTTTATAAAAATATACCTGTTTACCTGAAAAAGAGCAAGACACTCATTCCTTCGGCGTCTTTCTCTCCATATAGTTGAATTTTACCCCTTTCTATTAATGGCAATGGCTCTTTTAAATTTTAATTGAAGCATAATTTATAATGTTGAAAGATTTATTTTCAAAAATAACCGAAATCTTTATTTTGAATGTGCTGCGTAGGTTCTTAAATGCACTGGAAAGTTTGAGGTATTTTGAGGAGTTGCCGTTGGATGAGGAGTTCATTGCGTCTATTGAATAAATGAAAGTTTTACAGTTTATAAAAATATAGAAATGTGTTTCATAAAATTTTCCACTGAATTCAATAATAAATTAGTATGTAATTTATGTTTTGTGGGATTTCATATCCTATTTTCGTTAATCATAGAATATCCTAAGAATATTCTAACAATCACAACAAATACTATGCATGTGATTCTATATAAAATAATTTAATTTTGATAAAATTTCATATTTTAGTTAATTTTAAAAAATATAACAATCCATAATTATCATGTGTTATTTTTCAGTCAAATTAACATTTGAAAAATTTAGCAGTTTCATGGCCTACAAGGGCGGTGGTTGCGGCGTGAAACCATCCCCTAATTCACCTACTAGGAATGAGAAATTTCTTTTTCAATATATTTCATGTTTATGAGCCTCAGAGACCGCATTTTTCAAATAATTTCGCAAAAATAATTTTAAAATGTTAATTTGCTCCTGAAAGGGTTGAAATATAAATTCCATGTAATCAAAAAGAGGGGGATAATAGAGGGAAATATCGAATTAAATTTAACTATTTGCTTTAAAATATCTATTTATTTTTTACTGCTAATCTCACCTTATACTCCTTTTGAGAACAAAACATATATTCAGTTCTAAGTTGTTTTTTAGTGTTTACTGATGTTGGTATGGAGGAACACTGGTTTCTTAAAATATAAATTCAATGTAATCAAAGAAAGGGAAGTAACACAAGGGAAAAATAAATATTTAAATTTAACAATTTACTTTATAAATAACTATTTATTTTATGCTGTTAATATCACCTTATACGTATATTCAAAGCAGATATACAAATTCAAGTCTGTTTTTAACTGTGCTTCGTGATATACAATTTTAATAGATATAATGAAGATTAATTACTGACATTTAAATGATCTCCACAAACATGACGAGTGCTGATTGTTGATAGCTTCGGATTAAGCTTCGGAACTCTCTTCATCGCTTTACACCACTTTTTGCGAAGAACATCATTTCTTGGCGCATCGATAAATAATGTATCGGTATATAGTTGTATTAATACATTTAGAAACAATACAATACTTGTATCTTTTCGAAATTATTTTATCTGATGCGATAGTCTGAAAATGTAGAGAAAAATCTATAGCGAGCGAACGGAAATAAAGCATATGAACTTTTACAATACAGGCTAAGCTCTCTCCTGTTTAGATGCATGTGACGTTAGACCCGTTTCGCGAAAAATGAAAAGTTTTTGCCTCGAAATCTGAGAGGCGAACTGTGATTGCAAATAAAAACAAACAAAACTGCTTAGAATTTTGTTGTTATTGTTTATTTCGAAGCATTTTAAATCGATTTAAAAAATTTAAAAACTGCTGAATTTTCCCATCAGAGCTTACATTTGTTCGGATTCCGGAGCATTCATATTATCCGGGAAATTCAGTAAAACACTCTTGATATACCATGTGCAATACTAACTAGTTACTTCACAGTATACGGTTCTTTTTAAACTCTGGACGAGTCCATTTTCGAATTGCCTCCCTAATAATCAAATTCCTCCCTGTGGGCGTGGATCCAACTTTGGAATGGCCCCTATTTAGAGAGAGTAGCATAGCTTTAATTATTTGAAAAATAAAAATTATCGCAGCTCCCCAAGCTGTAGTCGATAAGACTTTCAAAGTATTTAAGGATTTTTCACATTTTTTACGTGATTGCATTACGTGTGGCAAAGGACAGCTTCTTATTAAAAATTAGACCTAAGGTAAGGATAAAGGTCAATATCTGTCACGCTTCGTCACTCTTTGTTTATCAAATTTGAGAATGGAGCTCCTGTACCTGTAATTTTTGTTGACCCCTCGTATGTTGCAATATAAAATTTGCTCACTCGCAGAAAATAATACGTCTATATTAATAATGAACTGAATTCTCTTTTTGATAGAAAAATAAAAGACATATATTTACAGATATATTTTCTTTAAAAATCGAAAATCTTTTAATGTTTTATAAAATAAAAAATAAAACTGTTACATTTATTGTATAAAAACGTATCTACAAAGAATCCGCTGTATAGTGACGCGATTTTTTTTTTTTTTACTTTTCCTATCAACCCTACTACAGGATTGAAATATTCACACTTAAAATATGGTTTTATTAAATTCATCGCTCTTAATTTTAAAAGCAATGTTCATAAAAGAAAATGAAAGACGCAGAAGACAAATGCAATCGTTTCCGAAATTTTATTTATTTAAAATCATTTTTAAAATAGAAAGAGTGGTGAGCATTTCATAAAATTGAATATTGATTAATCGTAGTCTGATTTCTGGGAGAAACTGGAAAATAATTTAAACAATAGTCGTCTTATAATCTCACCTAAAGAGATGTTATTCAAATAGTTCAATTGTGACATAATTTTTGACAAATTTCTGGTTAACATGGAACTTAATTGAAAAAACACTAATTTTTTTCTATGAAAAGAGTTAAGAATTATTAAATTACATATCTGAAAAAATTATATAGCATTTAGATAATAAAGAAAGATTTTACAGTTTTTAATCTTTATTTGAAGTGTACATATTTTGTGTCTAAATAATAGAAATATAAATTAAAAGGTAAAAAAAGAAAAAGTATAAATAAGAATCCGAAGATTTAAACAGAAAACGATAACAACAGCATCAAATGATTGCATCAACAAAGATTACAATGATTAATATTTAAAACTCATAAAATAGAATTTAGAATGTAAAAGAGATTATTCAAAATGGAAGGAATGAAAAAGAGATTATTCAAAATGGAAGGAATATATAAGAACACGAATGACGAACTTTTTCGAAGACCACTCGCCATAGGAGTTCTAAAATGGAAAAAAATTTTCTTTCAAGGGTAAGATTATAAATCAAAGGATACCCTTTATAGCCTAAATCTGTCCAACCGCAAAACGAGAAACATTTTGAAAAAATCAAGAGGCAAAAAATCCTTCATAAAAATCCAAAAGAAACTAGAGTGTGTAAAATAATTTTCCCTCTCTGCCGAAATTATGATGGAAACAGGAGACGCCAGACGCGAGATGACAAAGGGAATAAAAAGTACTGGAAGCTATAAAACCTAGCTCCATCTATGAAGAAAAATTCCAACTAATTAATCAGAAGAAAAAAGGCTAATATTTTGACAGTTATAACAAATAAAATTAAAATAAGCTATTAATAAAGAAAAATTATAAACTTTTTATACACATTTGAAAAAATCTTTTAACATTAATGAAAGAATCTGCGAATCCGTTGTCTGTAAAAATATTCCTTAAATTATCTAAAGTTTCACAAAATCTGGATGGTTATTACAAATGCTATTTATTCTATTAATTTGAGAAAAAATATAATTCTTTAAAATTTCATAAGGAAGATTTGTATGAAAATTACGAAGTGTAATAGCCTTAAATTTAAATTCTTTTCTTTTATCAAATATACCAATAGAGATTCCTTAATTTAATATTTCAATTTCCATATCTAAAAAGTTGCATTTGTTTATTTCATTATTAGTTTTGTTTAATTTAAGCTCTTCTGGATAGCAGTTATAAATGGATTTAAAATTATCATAATTAAACACTAAAAGGTCATCAATATAACGGAAACCATACATAAGTTCATTTTTAATTAAGTCTCTCTCATATGAGTGAAGAAATATATTGGCCAATGCACTAGAAAAACTACATCTCATTGGAATACCAAAAACTTGCTTATAGTAATCAACTCCATTAAAGAGATAATTTTCACTTATATAAACTCTGCATATTTCAAGCCATTTATTTTTATCAATTAAATCAATGTTTAGGTATAAATCATATACATTTGAACATAATCAATACGTTTATTGTGTGGGAGGTTAGTAAAAAGATTTTCAAAATCAAATGTGTTATTGTTGTAAATTTTATTTTCTTTGAGAAAGTTTAACATTTTAGTGTTGTTATCTATAATGAAGTTCTCTTCTTCTATAATTTTTTTAAGAATAATTTTTAGAAATTTAAAGAAAAATTTGCTAAAATGATAGTGTAACTTCCAATGCTATAAGTGACAAATCTAATTTCAGTGGAGTTTTATGAAATTTAATAGTAGGAAAAAGGTAAGGATAATTTAGATTACTTATTTTAATTTTGGTTTTCTTAGCCAGTGCTATAATTCTCTTATCTAGTTCTTTTTTTCAAAATTTTATTATTTGATATGTTTTATTTGAATTATATTCCTTAAGTAGAGTTTCTTTGAAGTGTAATTTACACATTAAGCAAAAATTATTTCCTGCCTTATCAACAGTGGTTACAATAAATTTATCTTTAATGTATTCAATTTCTTTTTTAAGATGCTTGTTGAAGAAAATACCTCTATTAATAGTTATGTATACATAACTATTAATAGAGGTATTTTCTTCAACAAGCAAGAGATATTCAAGAGGTATTCAAGAGGTATTTTTCATTCCTTCCATTTGAATAATCTCTTTTACATTCTAAATTCTATTTTATGTGTTTTAAATATTAATTATTGTAATTTTTCTTGATGCAATCACTTGATGCTGTTGCGTTGAGCACGCAAAAAGGTATATTGTTATCGTTTTTTGTTTAAATCTTCTGATTCTTATTTATACTTTTACCTTTTAATTTATATTTCTATTATTTGTTTCTGTATTATGTTATTTGTTCAGTATATTAGAAATAGCTGCATATGCGCAATTCTATATAATACACTGAGTTTTAATTAATTTGTGACTAATTAATTTATAGTTAATATCTTTGTTAAATTTTGTTAATTATAACTGTTTTGTGGCTAAACAAATTTTATTTATCAATATAGTAACCATTTAATTCAGTACATTTTCGCCAACATGGTACAAGTTTGTTTTTCATACTAACTGAATAAAACTCTTGGATTCTGGAAACGACGAGTTCAATGATGCATTTTTTGAATAATCTTCGTTTTTCAAGCATTTACATTATAAAGAAAGGTTAAGCATGGCATCTTAACATCTTAATAAAATATCAAGATGTTATCAAAAATTATAATATGTAAGTGAAAAACCTGGCAGTCGTTTTAGTTTTACAGTTAATTCGTTTCATTTTTAGAAGGTTGGTTGTCCGGGCGAGCGTTATCTTGAAGAAATGGACTCTTTCTGTTCACCAATATAGGGTACATGCCATGACGTATGCGATGCATTTCATCTATTTGCTGACAGTAATTTTCTGCCGCGGTGCCCCCTAATTGAGGGAACTGTGATGGATTATACTGGATGCACACCACTACGCTCCAAACATGATCTTTTTTTGGCACAGCTTGGGATTTGAAAAGTGTTTGGGTTCTTCCCTGCGATTCAACAGTTGAGCCGATTGTTATACAAAATTCACTTTTTTCGCAGTTACAATACGATGAAGAAACGGCTCGTTTTGATTGCGGAGAATATGAGCAGAAAAAACTAGATGTGGATTTTCTTTTAAATTGTGCAGCACCCATTTGGCGGGTTTTCCTTTTCTTTTTTAACTTCCCAGTCTCTCACAAATTGGTTGGTAGCTGCCATGATTGATACTCTTAGTTCAGAAAGAAGCTCTCCAACAACTGTATTCTGTTTGATTTCGACTGACACATTCAATTGGCCGTCAGATCCCTTCCGTGGGCGGCCACTACTCTTTTCATCGTCAAGACAAGAATTTCCACGATGGATCTTTTTAAACCACTATTGGAAAGTATGTTCGTCAATCGTTCCTGGACCAAATACAAATGTAATATCGAAAGCTGAGGCCTCTGTGAACTGTCCCAGTTTGAATTAGTAATTTCAATCATCCGAATTTGCTTCTTACCCAAGGAAAAACAAATAGAAAAAATTTAAGACTGAAGGCATTGTCGATATTATAGAGCAAGAATTGCCTTCTAAAATGATTTATTTCATAGCCGCCTCAAAAAATGTAATAAAAGATTTACAATTTATTTTTTTATTTAGAAATCAAACGGCAAGAACTTTATTTTTTGATGACATGGAGATGTGAATATCACAAGCAATTCAGCATCAACCACAATCAACATGGCCTGAACTTCCGTACCATTTGGATGTACACTGGTGAAATAAATTAAGAGAATTTACATATTTTATCGAATTTCATGAAAAGAACTGAACTGAATGTAAAACCAATGCTCCTAGACGAAAATACAAATCTTGTATATTAAATACGTAAGCGTACACGTGTGTGTAGGCGGAGCTAGTAGAGAAACAGGCTTGATAAGCGCGCGTAAGGTAAGACGCATTTCGTTCGCTAGCACACCTCAGCGAATTTCTTGGTGTTAGTTTGCAGCAATCGGTAAAATTCAAATTGTAACAGTAAAAATGAGTAACCACCAACGTTTAGATGATGGAATGAGGTGGCGAATTGTGGAGAGGCTAGACGCAGGTCAATCTCAAGTCCAGATTTGTAGAGAGTTCAATTTAACGCCCAGCGTCGTGTGTAACTTATGGAAACAGTTCCAGGATACCGGATCCATCGAGAGAAAGCCTGGGCAAAGTCGTCCAAGAGACACCATGGCCATAGAAGATCGTTATTTGTCCATTATAGCGAGGCATAACAGAGTTGATACAGCTTCTCAGCTCTCCCGTGACTTGTATGCAGCCACAGGAACCCGCGTATCAAGGGTGTCTGTTTCCAAAAGACTTCATGAGACAGGGTTGTTTGCAAGAAGACCTGCTGCTTGCGTCCCGCTCACTTCTATGAACAGGAGAGTCTGTTTAGCATGGTGCAGAGAGCATAGAGATTGGAGTATGGATCAATGGGCGACCGTTCTCTTCACTGATGAGTCCCGTTGCAGCCTAAACACCGATTCTCGCCGTACGTTCATATGGAGATAACCAGGGACCCGCTACCTACACTTCAATGTCCTCGAAATCGACCATTATGGCGGAGGGGATTTGATGGTCTGGGCAGGCATCATGTTGGATGGTCGAACACCTCTCCATGTCTTTGAAAGAGGCACTGTGACTGGCGTGAGGTATAGGGATGAGATCTTGGAGCCCTATGTTCGCATTTTCAGGGGTGCCGTTGACCCTGAGTTCATTTTAATGGTCGATAACGCGGGGCCACATAGAGCTCTTCTGGTCAACGAATTTCTAGAGAGTGAGGATATTTGCCGGATGGATTGCCCAGCCAGATCTCAGACCTCAACCCTATAGAGCATGTCTGGGACGCTCTGGGGAGGGCAATTGCAACTCGCAACCCCCTCCGAGAACCATCCAGGAAATGAAAACAGCGTTGCTGAACGAGTGGGACCAATTGCCACAGGAAATGATAAACTGCCTTATTTCAAGTATGAAGTAACGCTGCAAGGCCTGCATATCTGTAAGAGGGGACCATACCCCCTATTAACCCATTTTTTTGTTTATTCTGCAACCGCTGTTTCATAACTTCAGACTCCAACGAATGTTACGCACAATCATGCGTGCGTATTACAATTGTTGAATGGTTGTTTGTTTTGTATTGTATCAATTCCCAACGCCTTTTCGATTTTCTACGAATTTGGCATGATTGTTCCTTGAAGTCATTAAAACGACGTATGTGTAAGTATATTTAATTTTGATTCTAGTGAATGATTTTGTTTCATAGTTTATGTTTCAAGAAGGTGGTCGTTTAAATGCTTCGTTGTCACGCCATACTCAGCTTTTTTTAATGATTCCATGCAAGCGGATCCCGTTCATATTGCCTCCAAGGTACGGATAGTAACAAACTATATTTAGTTGTTATTTTTTTAATGCTTATAAAAGCATATATTTAATTCTAATATTTTTTATAATGAGAAAACACATTTTATTGTAATCTTGTGGATGCTGAAAAAAGCAGATATTTGTGCAAATAATTCGCAATAGAAAAAAAAATGGCTAAACCTTTAAACATTGCGGTGAAGAGCAGTTATCAGATTATTTTTCAGATAGAAGTCTTCTGTTTACAGATTTACTGAAAAATAAGGACTTTTTTCGTATTTTTTACGAGCGACTTCCTTCTATATAACTGCAGTCGGGTCAATTTATCGGGGCATACCTACCTCAATTCTTTATCTCAAAGATAAATATCGTATGCTTAAATTTGATGATTTTCATGTTTTTTTATCGTATTTGCATTATTCCTACTGCATTTTCGGACGGTTAAATAGAACTAGCCTATGGTCGGATAAACAAAAAAAGCAAATAAAAAAATACAGCAAGCTGTGGGTTAAGCGGTAAAATAAATTTTTTTTTTAATGAAAGCGTTCTGCGCAAGACAAATTTTATTTTGGAAAAGCATTCGAAATTGGACAAGATTGTTAACAACTGTACTCAATTTCGAAATAAATGAAAAACTAGTAGTTCTGTGAACAGTGTACCTCGCTCCCTCCCCCAAATAAAAAAAATTAAGATTTTCTCTGGGGGTTAACTGCTCAGAATAACCGGTTTTCCAGATTTTTTTTAAAAAAGGAACGTTTGTGGACAGAATTTTTTATTAATAATAATATACAATAAGTAAGTATTAATACAATAATTAATTAATGTAATATGTATTGATTATAAATAAGTAATTAAAACAATATGTAATACTAATAAATGAATAATTAATACAGTAAGTAACTATGTAGACAAAATTGTAGATATTGTATTGTACACAAAATTTTAAGAATTGTATTAAGTATTGTAGACAAATAAAAAAAAGAAATTAGAGAGTACAGACGTAAATAATCGTATTTTGTGTTCGTCTATATGTATAATGATAAAAAATCTATGTCTAAATTTTTATACAGTCCTTCGCTGCTATTAATCATATTTATTAAAATATTTTTCGCAAACTGAAATTTTAATCAAAATATTCCATTTTTATGCGACAGAAGCTAATAGATTTATGAAAGCTTGACGATGACTATTTCAGACCATCTCAATGTCCGCCTCCAGGAAGCGGTGGCCGTTTATTAGCGTAAAATGATGAAATTCAAAACTTCATAACTCGAACCTAAAATCGAGCCTATCTTTTGATAGCTGATTTTGCCGGGTTTCTTCCCGGTTTTTGGATTTAAAAAAATAGACGGTTTAAACCGGAGCAAAAAATAAACGAAAAACCGGTTAACCGAAAAAATGGTTTTCGGTTTAATACGGTAGGTTTTTCTCATCCCTACACAGGACATCAACATTTCACTCCCTAGGAGATGCACTGGTGTACAAATTTTAGCACAATTCATATGGTGCGACAAATTGGAGGTTACTATGGATAAAATGGTTCGCAATCTGCTGAATTAGCAAATCGTCTCTAGCACTGTTACTTCGCTTATCTTTCAGCGGCATATCGAATTATTTTTAAAATTATGGTATAAAAAAATTCATAGAGAAAGATGGAATCCTTAAATTGGTTATTTAAAAATATCATCGAGAAAATTTCAATATTAAATAGGCATCAAATTAAAATATTTTTTCCAAATCGCTTCGTTCGAAATAAGAAGATGAACTCAAAATAACTTGGCGATAAATATTACAATTTGGCAAAGAAATACATATAAACGAAAAGTTGTCGTTTCTATGAAGATTAGACGATTTATAAGGCAAGCGAAATTATCTTGGCGAGACCGCATTTCTTGTCAGAAGCGTCTGATAATTCCATTTAGGCTTAACAATTACAAAAGATTTTTTAAAGTTTTTTATATTGGTTATTGCGCCATATAGGGTACAAAAGAAATGGTTTAGATGGTAAATAAGTTTAAATATAAATTTACAACTAAAAGATAGCCAAAGATTATAAAAATAAGTAACATTTATGTAGCGAAAAGCGGATAACAATGCACAGCGGTACATAGCCATAGAGGAACTGTGTCTATTTACAACTCTGATGTCATTATTTTAATTTTTGGTTGCCACTAACCCTTTTATTACCAATTAATATAATTATTATATATAGTTAAAATAGATAGAAATAAAACACATACACTGTTTTCTATTACTTCAAGAAATATTTCAGCCAAATTTGATGGAAATCGAACAATGCATTTGGTCGTAATCGCGTAACAAACATACATTCAGACAAGCGCAAAATGCTGGAGTTAAAACGTGGACCTCGCTTCGCTCGGTCAATTAACAATATTGAAATCGAAATGGAAATTCCCATATTGTATTTGATGCTTTTCGTCCGTGTGTGTGTGGGGGGGACAATCCCAGATCAAAGTCTGATAAATCTTAGGCATTACTCTTCAAATTTGAACTATAACTGTCTTGAGAGCCTCTTATCGATAAGTTTGGTGCTAACGGATAAACGCCAACATATGAAAATTCATGTTCAAAAAAAATGTGAATTTTTAAAATATTAATTCTTATTATGACTCGCACCTCTAGACAGAAGAATATGGGAAGTTTTTCCCCAACAGTACGAAACATCTCGAAAGACGCGAAAAGAATTCTAGGAAATTCTCACACTTTCAATAACGCTATAAAGCCCGCGAATAATGTGAACTTTGTTCCAAAGCACTTTCGGAAAATGAATGAATGAAATTTGAGCTTGTTGGCGATTACACTGCCGAAAAAAAATTTGGCATCGACTCTGGTAGTGGCCCACGGGTTCTATTTATGAGGATTGCTGTCTGGATTGCTCTGACATTATCCAAAAGGTACTGATGATATTTACTGAGATCAGTTTTCTTTATATTGATTTCACCTAACTGAATTGCTTCAAAATTGACAATGGGCAATTTCTCGCAATTAGTCAGTTGTTTGCATATTTTCTCAGAAAATGACTCTGGCTCCATCGTCTCTCCGTCCAAATATTCGTATAAATGTTTGAATGGTAGCTCGTTGAAGTGAAGTAAGCATATGAACCACTGCAGTGGGGTCTGAATTTTGAGCTGTATGTTTTCTATTCTGTGTTTATTGCTTTACCGTTACAACTGATTGCTTCACCATCACAACTGATTGCTTCCAGTTCATTAATATCAACAATATTATCTTAAAGGTACTTAAGAATGCGCTTGGCAATATAACTACCGGTTTCACTTGCTGGTGTGACGTGACCGACATACTGCCCACCAGGTTCACGAATGACACTGTGTTCCTCTTTCCTTATTCTTCAGTATATTTTAGTTCCTATTTTTTCTTTAAAGATAGTATTATCTTTTCTAACATTGAAATATATTCCCTTTGTTATTATTAGACGATCCATAGTTTGTCCTAGAGCTTGACGTGTCTTCAGAATTAATTAAATACTGCGTACTTTTATAACATAGTAAAATCCTGATTTTTCACGAAACTTAAAAATTTTAACCCTAAAACGCGTACTCAAAATAAAAAGTGCGAATTTTATAACTATTTTTTTCATTATTACGCATCAAAAATGAAGTTCTTGGATGTTATTAGAAACCAAAAACTGTGGTGTTGAGTGTTAGTCACTGAAAAGTCGTCGATAGTAGAAAAATAAATTTATTTGACACTCAACATATTGTGAACAATAACACACTAGTTGGGTAATTTCGTTTCAACTACTTCAGCGCTGGAGCGGGTGAATAACAGATAATAATTCCGCAAGGGCGGATAGTTATTAGAATTACCATAGTTCCGCAGGGGCGGATTTTAGATAGTTCACAGGTTAACACTCTGCAAGGGCAGATGATGTGTTTTGATCACCATATCGAATACGAGCCACAGCTCAGGTGGGTGGCTGCTTTCATTCCGATCAAAGTTGGTAATGGTTGATTAGATGTCGGGCCAGTAGGTGGCGCTTCAATTGCGCGCTACCTAACATACCGGGGGGCGTTGAAATTGCCCCAATTTCAATAATACAATTTACAATACTTTATACATATATAATGGTTATTACAACACAATTAATATTTCCAATATATAATACAATATAATAAAATACATGAATAATAAGATATATGATTAATACGAAAAATAATGAAATACTACATAATACTGAATGTGATATAATGCAATACAAGTATAATACTGATACATACAAAATACAGTGCAAAATATATTTTAATAATTGACTTCCTGATTAGGAAGAACACATATTTTGGAAATAGATCTCACGAATGTTCCAGATGCAGTTTTTATTTTAACTACTCTAATATGATTGTCTGCGCCTCTAATTATTTCTATGATTTTTGCAAGTGCCCATTTACATGGCGGTAAATTGTCTTCTTTTACTACCACTATCATACCTTCTCGTAAATTATCTTTTTTAAGTTGCCATTTATAGCGCTGTTGAAGATGATTCAAATATTCCCTTTGCCACCTTTTCCAAATTATCTGTGTGAATTTAGTGAGTTGTTGCCACCTAGATAATTTGTTATCAGATATATTTATAATTTCTGGTTCCGGAATAGCTGTTATAGGACGTCCAATTAGAAAATGAGCTGGTGTCAACACTTCATACTCATTTATATCTGAAGACAAGGGACTTAAAGGCCGGGAATTTAATATTCCTTCGATTTGAATAATTATTGTATTAAATTCCTCAAGTGTTACTTTATATAAACCTATAGTGCGTTTAAGGTGATATTTAAATGACTTTACACCTGCTTCCCATAAACCACCAAAATTGGGAGATCTAGGGGGGATTAGCTTCCAATTAATTCTTTCAGAGGAAAGATAGTTAGCTAATCTCTCATCTGGTTTTCTGATTAAGTTAAATAAGCGGTTTAGTTCTGATTTAGCTCCTTTAAAGTTTGTAGCGTTATCTGTAATTATCATTGACATTTTTCCTCTTCGGGCAATAAATCTTTTAAGAGAAGCAATAAAGGCTTCAGACGAAAGATCAGAAACAGTTTCTAAATGTATGGCTTTAGTTGATAGACAAATGAATATAGCCACATAAATTTTTGAATATATGCCTTTTCTCTGATTTTTAAATTGAATAAGAAATGGGCCACAGAAGTCAATACCACAATTTGTAAATGCTGAAATGGGTGTAACTCTTTCCTTAGGAAGGTTACCCATTATTTGATCTGCTATTACTGGTTTATTTTTATAACATATAACACAATTGTGCACAATCATACGAGCTGTGTTTTTACCATTTAGAGGCCAATACCTTAAACGAACCTGATGCAGTAAACCTTGGGCACCTACATGCAAATACCTTTTGTGATAGAATTCAAATATCAATTTTGTTATCTTATGACCATTAGGTAAGATAATTTGATGTTTAGCATCATAATCTAAATTAGCATTTTTTAAACGACCACCAACTCTTAAAATTGAATTACTATCTAAGAAAGGATCTAGAGATTTTAATTTGCTGGAAACTGGAACACTCTTACCATCTTGAAGAGCAGTTATCTCCTTTGCGAAAGTTGTAGACTGTACCTGTTTAATCAGCAGCTGCTCTGCATTGTCCAGTTCTGCAGCAGTGAGGAAACCTGTTTCCACATTTTTATGTAAACAATTCTTAATAAACCTGCAACAAAAACTTAAAATCCTAATTAGCTTACTATAATTATTCGTAAGATTTAAAAGTTTATCAAGAAAGTCAAAGTCATTAGTCACTGCACAGGAAACAGTCACATTTCTTTTTAGTTCTTGCTCAAAAGTTTTGTCCTTAGGACAAGGATACTCTTCAGGATCGGTAATATCACGAAGTAAAAACTCCGGACCCTGCCACCACAAGTCGTTGTCTCGAAGATCTTTGGCATCAGCACCTCTGGAAAGGACATCTGCAGGGTTACATTTTGATGAGACATGCCTCCACTAGGAATTGGAACAGAGGCTTTGAATTTTTGCAACTCGATTGCTGACAAAGGTTTTCAGCAAGTGCGGTTGCATATTTAACCAGGCTAGAACAATTTTTGAATCAGTCCACAGACAAATTTTGTCTAAAGGAAGATCAAGAACAGGAACAATTTTGTGCATTAGTCTCGCTAATAGTAGAGCTGCAGAAAGTTCCAACCTAGGCACTGTAATTGGTTTCAATGGAGAAACCCTCGATTTGCTGCACACGAGTTTAATTTGAATGAGTCCTGAATGGGTGACACATCTGATGTATATAACTGCACCGTAGGCACGTTCCGAAGCATCAGAGAATCCGTGCAGTTCGATATTAGTCACATCCTCACTCAAGATATATCTCGGAACGTTAATTTCATTAACTCCAGGTAGTTTAACAAGAAAGTCATTCCATACTTGAAGGACTTTTGCAGGTAAGTTGTCATTCCAGTCAAGTTTCTGTAACCAAAGGCTTTGCATAAATATTTTTGCCTTTGCTATCACTGGACCAATGATACCTAAAGGATCGTAAAGTCTAGCGATTTGTGACAATACTTCTCTTTTTGTTAAAGAATCTTTCCTTTGCACCGATACCTTAGATGTTAGTTGATCAGGCTGAGGCTTCCAAAGCATTCCTAATGCCTTTACTGTGTTCGACTGCGTATCTTCAAATGAGTATTCTGATGTAGAAATATCATTAAGCAGGGCTGGATGATTCGACACCCATTTATGTAGTTCAAAACCCCCACGCCGTAACAGTTTACTTAGATCAGCTTGCAACCTTTTTGCTGACGTTAGAGATGCTGCACCTGACAGAATATCATCCATGTACATGTCTCTGGAAATTATCTTTGCTGCTTCCGGAAAATCTTGGTGTTCAGCATCTGCAAGAGCCTTAAGAACTCTCATAGCTAAAAATGGAGCGCTGACTGTACCATATGTAACAGTATTTAGCTCATAGATTTTGATCGGTGAATTGTTGGTTTCCTTCCAAACAATTCTCTGCAGATATCTTTGGGATGGTTCAACTAATATCTGTCTATACATCTTTTGAATATCAGCGCTGAACGCATATTTGTGGGTTCTAAATCTAGTTACTAATGAAAATAAATCATCTTGAATTGAACCTCCGTTGAGTAATATAGAATTCAATGACTGACCAGTTGAAGTTTCTGCGGAAGCGTCAAAGACCACTCTTAGTGGAGTAGTAGTCTTTTCCGGCTTGTAGATACAATGATGAGGAATATAATAGGACTTGGTATTATCCTCATCTATTATTTGTTGCATATGTCCTAAATCTAAGTATTCTTGCAAAAATGCCTTATATAGTGTGGCTAATGTGTTATTTTTATTTAATTTGTTCCAAATTCCGTTTAACCTTTTAACTGCGTTTTCTCGCGAAAATCCTAACACGGAATCTGCATTTTCTTTCATAGGTAAGGAAACAATATATCTTCCTGACTTCGTTCTACTATGGGTTTTTAAAAAGTGTTCCTCACAGAATTTTTCTTCTTCACTTTTGGTTGAATCGAAAGAATCTGTCGGAAAAGATTCAATTTCAAAGAATTCTTTAATTGCATTGTCTAAATTTGTCTCAACTGCAACGCAAAAATAGTTGGAAGTGACTTCAGTCGGCAATTTTCCCGATACAACATATCCTAATTCTGATTCTTGTAATATTAAATTACCATTAGCTAATCTAATTTTATCTGCCTTAAGTAAATCAAAAAATATATCACTTCCAATTAACATATCTATTTTGCCAGGAATACAAAAGTTTGGATCAGCCAGTTTAACGTGGTTGGGAATTTCAATGTTCGAGATATTTATTTTTTGTGATGGGATTAATGATGTAATACGAGGAACAATTAAGAATTCGCAGTTGCGCGAATAAGTTTCTTCTTCATTCGAAATATTTATTTTTACTCTGGCCTTGATTTCTTGACTGTTTCCCCCAATACCAGTAATATATGTCTTGAAAGGTTCTCGCTTTAAATTCAATAGATTGCAAGCTCTATTACTGAGCAGACAACTGGCAGAAGCAGAATCCAAAAGGCACCGTAATTTATATCTTTCATTTTCACTCCTAACATAAATATCCGCGGTATTCAGAATAACCGATTTTTGTTGCGAGTTATAAGAAATTGAGGCAGTCAGCAAATGTTCAGGATTTGTTTCAACACAGCCAGAAGAATTCTGCGCGCTGTTTATACTACCATCGGATTTGTGAGGCTTAATTGGCGCCGCCTGGTCGCCGAGTGTTTCCGCCGTTGTTTGACCTTGATGAAGCATCGTATTATGCGTTTTGGAATTGCAAATCCGACATGTTAAAGTACTTCTGCAAACACCCTTATGGGCGTTTAAGCAATTTTTACAAATGTTTTCTTTTGAAACATACTTGATTCTTTCATGAACAGACATGTTCTGAAATTTAAAACATCTATATAAAGGGTGAAAATCTTTATTACATAATAAACATTGTTTCATTTTATCTTCTCTACCAACCACAAATGATTTATTAGGCTTGGCGAACTGATGATATTTTGGTTTTTGTTTATCATTGCTACTAAACCCTTTATGATATGACTGATCTTTAGAAAATGACTTAGATGGTACATTTTTATTTACGTATTCTAAGATAAGACTACGATTTTCCAAAAAAGTCAAAAAATTATCAAGATCAGGTACTTCTTTACTCTTCAAAGTTATTTCAAATTGTTTTCTAGTTTCTTTGTCCAATTTCTGGAGAATCAAATTTATAATCAATACATCAGAAAGATTGTTTCTCTCATATTCTAAAGTTTTTAGTGTTCTTAAATTCTTTTTAACAGTATCTAACAATTTTCTTAAATCTTCTACCGACTCATAGTTTAATTTTTCTAGATTAATTAAACTTAATATTTGAGAATCAACAACCGCTCTCTTGTTTTCGTAACGATCTTCGAGAGCTTTTAATAGCGATTTATAAGTATCATCAGTGGTTTGTATGAGCTTAGCTTCTCCAGTTAATGAAGATTTAAGATAGTATAACTTCTGAGTATTATTCAATCCATCATTATCTTCTATTAAACTAATAAACTGAGATTTAAAGTTACCAAACTCTTCATACTTTCCGCTAAATTGCGGAAGAGGAATGTCCGGCAATTTAACACTTAGTAACTTTCCAGTTTTATTTTCTTTAATATTGAGTTTAGTACTCTTATCATCAATATTATATTTAGAAATGAGGTATTTTAGACTTACCTCCATTTCTTCCAGAGATGTTTCCATCTGTTCTATAGCTTCATCAGTTTCTGTTAAATCAGCTTCTGGTGGTAATTCATAGTATCGTTTTTGAAGGTCAAAAAGCTTTTTTCGAATAGTGTCCACCTTCGTAAGTTTTGTTTCTAACACCACTTTATCTTCGGAAGCACCTTGTTTTATATAATTTTCCAGTTTTGTGACGCTTTGTCTAAGCGCTCCACGCAACCTATTTAATGCCGTTATTTCTGGATTCATGGCTTTAAAAATAATAATCCTTTGGCAATCGACGGACCAAATTTATGTTGAGTGTTAATCTCAGAAAAGTCGTCGATAGTAGAAAAATAAATTTATTTGACACTCAACATATAGTAAACAGTAAAACACTAGTTGGGTAATTTCGTTTCAACTACTTCACCGCTGGAGCGGGTGAATAACAGATAATAATTCCGCAAGGGCGGATAGTTATTAGAATTACCATAGTTCCGCAGGGGCGGATTTTAGATAGTTCACAGGTTAACACTCTGCAAGGGCAGATGATGTGTTTTGATCACCATATCGAATACGAGCCACAGCTCAGGTGGATGGCTGCTTTCATTCCGATCAAAGTTGGTAATGGTTGATTAGATGTCGGGCCAGTAGGTGGCGCTTCAATTGCGCGCTACCTAACATGTGGTATGTATAATTTTAGCTTAAAAGTAAATTTTGAAATTTTTAGTCATTATAGAGTTCTATACTCGAAAAACTGATTTTTTTCAACGATTTTTAAATATTGTTGTTTTCGTCATTTTTTCCGTACTTTCGGCTCCTTGTACTATTTTAAAATTAAAGATATAATTTTTTCCATAATTTCCCGTTGATTTGAATGATATTGCACACGTTTTGCGCTCTATTTCAATTGTATATACGAAAAATCGATTTTTTTTTTTCGACGCAATCTAATGTTCACTTTGGGTCAATTTGTTTAATTGGAATTATTAAAATTTAAGCGGATTTGACTTTTTTCTTGACAATTTCGGAAAATTTTACACCACCAAAATTATTTTACATGTACGAGAGTTTCTCAAGTTTAGCCGCTGTTCAATTTTTTTCAAAATTAATAAACCTTCCAATTTTTGATTTGCTTAAATGTGATGGAATTTTATCGTCCAACTCGTTTCCAGATAGATGTTATGAACAGGATCATTAGAGATAACATTTATCCCTGAAACTTTAAGATTAAATTTAAAAATGGAGCCTCATCTTTACTCACAGAAATTTTCAAATGATAAGAATCTCAACCCTAATATTTGATTTCCAACCTGGACATTAAACTCCAAAATAAAAATGAATCAGAAACGAAACAAAAATTATCGTATTTTCTTTGAAAAGAAAATTAATATGCAGAATATTTCTATTAAAATAGTGGTACAACTTGCTTGGTCATCCGGCATTCGTGTGCATCTAAGTTTTTGGTTTTTACTATGACATTTAATATAAAAATTATCCCTTCGAAATCAATTTAAATGTCAACGATTCTAAGAAATATATGTTCAAGAAATTAGTTACTAGTTAAAATTTGGACACTTTTATTTAATTTAGAAACTAGTTAGTTACTAAATTTTATTAAAAGAGAATTATCAGTCTTTCAAAGAGCCTCATACCAGCATTAACTCAAGAATAATTGTGCGCTTTTCAATTGATGAATGTTCATGAAATGTGAGCATTTGATGTGAGTAGCACCATTTTATAACATGACAGTTTAAGAAAGAAATACCACGAATTTTTGATAGTAATTATCTTACAAGCATATATTCTGAACTGAGATACAGAAAAGCAGTTTCGTTTTAATTTTATTTAATTATTTTCTCAGTTAAACCTTAAACTGAAGTAGTTGAAACTGAAATGTCTCAATATTAATCGAAATTATATGTACCTTGCATTAACTATAATTCTGCATTCAGGTCACTCCATTTATTCTGGATTAAATATAACAAATATCAAGAGCTCTTGTAAGACTTTAACTGCACTTTTAACGCGATACAAGTACAACTTGAATATTTGCATCCTGTTTCACCGTGATTTATGAACGAACATTTTACGTACTTAGTCGTTTAACCCTCTGAGCGCCGAATTATTTTGAACTTTTACTTGTCAGGTTAGAAAACTTAGCTTTTAAAACGAATGAACCACTCTTTTTTGTATTTACATACATCTCTAAAATCTTAAGAATACTTTATCCGTGATCTGTGAGAAAATATACATATACATACGAGCTATCTGCTTTTGAACTGAACATGAAAAATCTAAAAAAGGGTTTTAAAATATCACCGAAAATATGTTCAAAGAACCAAATACACCTAGAAATGTCGATTTCAAAGCGTAGGGGACTCTCATAAATTCTCAATCTCGGTGTGTACTTAGAGAAAGAGCTTCAATAAATTTCATTGTAAAATGTTTGCCAAAGGGTAAAACAACAATTTTACAAGCCATTTGATTGTCAGAAAAATCATTAAATGAAAATAATAGCTCAAAAACCAGAATTCATCTTACGAAAAATAAAATAAATGATACTGAAATGAGAGACATAAACGGTTTTTGATTTAGGGGCTGCATTTCAATCTCTGATAAATTTCTTTAGCAGTTCTGTTTCCCTCTGAGTTCAACATCAGTCCCGAATGCGTCAGGTAAACGTTTTTAAAGTTACGAAAATTACATAGATTATTTTGTGTAGCACTCAAAATCTTACTTTAAATCAGAGGTTTTCTATGAAAAAATTACAATTATAATTTTTTTCTAAATATAGGTAATTAAGTTTTATCTGCATTATTATTACAAACATTTCAAGCTACTTGTCGCCATAAAGAAGCTGTCCCGAGGAACTCGGGTAATTATTTAGTTGGCATGTTTTTTCCACGGATATGCAGGACAATTGACAAGCCTTTGCTAAAAGGGAAGTGTTCTATTGCATGAAGCACAGGGGTATGTACTGAATGGCTTTATTTTTTTCCAACTAAAAATCGATGACGGTCATTGAAAGTATTTAGTAGTGATGCTGCATTATTACGAATGAAAATTCCACAGACAGTAAGTATCATCGAATCAGAGAGATTAACCAATAAGCAACACAGGAAAAACATTTTTTAGTCAGAGAAATTCAACAAAATTTCCCAGACACTTATTATACCTATAAAAATAAATATCGATAGATGGTAAAATTTATAGATTATTAAAGACTTCAGAGGACTACTGGGAACATATACAAGAACAGCAGTCCTTAATTAATTTCCCTGGCCAAACTCAATAAAACGTTCTTCACCCTTTTGCGTAATTCAAAAAATGGATACTGCCAAAACAGTGACATCTGAAATCATTGTTCGTTTACTGATATGATCATGATAATTTTCACTAATAGTTTTCCTGAAGAAGTTGGCAATTTGCATGTTCATGTTATGTAAGTGAAAAACTCTGGACACATCTAAGTTTTCTGAGTTTGAAATAATTTAGTTTTCAAGTGTAGAAATATTTGTACTTCCTCCACACTGTTTGCGTGAATCCTCTGTCATGAAGAAATGAAATAGTTGCTTTTTTACTGATCTAATCGCAAGGAGTCATCGTAGTTGTCATATATTTTTTTAGATAGTGTTACCTGTATAACAATTCCTATTCCTTTCAATCAGTGATAACCAGACTTTAAGAATAAGAGATTATACTTATCGAATACGACATCAATTCTAGCCACACAGTGAAGGTATGAATTTATGGCTTAGAGACAACAATAAAGTAGTCCTTAAGCACTTTGTTTCTTTCGAATATGTAGGTGAGCTGTTATTGTAATAATCGTTTTACTTTTCTAAAAAATTAGCTAAATCACATTTTTCATGATCTGATAGGGAACGTAGGAGAATTTAAATTTCGTGAGAAAAAGATACTTTGATATCTGTTTCAGGAGTTTTACGAGCTATATGCATTTAACAAAATTATCTATCTTTACTAAATTATCTTCGCAGTGCATCTCTTTTAGTTTTTGTATTCGATATACTTTTTTTAATCATTGAAGATATGAATATCATTTTTCTAATGATATCATGTATTTACTGTTCAACGTTTTTGGAATTTTGTCTGTCCGTTTGTCTCCTCTATCTTTCGCGAAAGTTTAAAGAAGTGCGTGCCGACTCCGATGCTGTCCTCGTTATCTGACCATAGCTCAAAATCATGAGATGTCTTGAAAAATAAACCTAGTGTTATTTTGAACTGGATGTTAATATGAATAAACTTTAAAATAAACTTATTTTAGACAGAGGATTATGTTTCATTTATGAAGACATCAGTTTTTCTGTGACCACGACAAATCAAAATCGGTTTAAGCATGACTGATGAAATTCAGTATGCGGTCTTTACAACAAATTTGTAGATTTGTATATAATTTTGTACGAAATCCGTCTGTTAGAAATCTTTCTGACCATGTAAATGTGAAAGCGGTTACTCAAACACCCAAATAGCTAGACGGATAAAATTTGGTAGATAAATTTATCATTATAATTGTAGATTTGTATCATATTTTGGACTGAATAATTCAGTGTGTGGGCCGTTTGTCTGCCTGCAAATTCGCGTGCGAGTGAACGCTATAAATTTGTAACACAACGACTTGGGTGATTCATATCGAAACACACCGATCTAACTTGAAGGCGTCCACCAAAACTGAAAGACCGGCCGCCGCGACAGAAAATCAATTGTTTGGAGGTGCTCAGTGAGTTTTTCTGAGACTATATAACGTGTGTATTATTAAAAGTGTATATTTATTAAACTGACATTTATCTTTATTAAGTTTTCTTAAAAATCCAAGATCTTATTTTTGTATAATAGAGTAATTATTTCTGCATCTAGTTTGTCTAATCTATTTTCATGTTTAAATGGATATTTGCATATTTTTGTAAATAATTAATATCTGTAACGATAGTATGTAGATTTCTGAAAGGAAAATTTACAATTTTTTTGAAAAAGTGTGACAAAAATAGGTTCAGTATACAAATTCAAGTACTTTTAATTATTCCACAAGATTTCAAAGTAAGATTTTCATTATCATTTTTCTTAATTTACCGAAGAAAATATCTCAAAAATTTAACGATTGAGAAACATTGTTTGCTTACATTGCCATTTTAACCACAAAAATAATTATCTTAAAATATTTATAAAGCTCTTATTAAACATGATGAAAAATCATCATTATGTAAGTTTATTTCAGTAACAAATAATCTTTCGAACAGTAGCCAGAATATACAACTTCTTTTCTTAATGAAACATACTGGAGTGGGGAAATCGTGTGACATTGAGACGCCTATTTTATTTCCACAGTCTCTAACAAACGTTATTTAATATTTGAAATAGAAATTCCTACAATATTAAAAGTGGTAACACTTATTTTACAAATTTTAAAATCTTGATGCCCAATATTACGAAGGTCATTTCTCATTTTGAATCGAAACTTTTTCCCGCTTGCAAAGTTGCCTTTATACTTAATTTTTTTCAAATTATAAATACGGGATGTTCAGAACGACCCGTGGACATTTTAAGAAACCATAAAAAACAAGCACATTGTAAAATGGAGTGCGGGGTAAGCATTTCAAGTACATTGGTGCATTTTTTTCAAGCTAGCTGTTACAAAATTCACGTTTTCATATCTCATTCTTACGAAATAACAAAAACACTAATTTTAATTTACCAGCCAAGATATTAAAATCTAAGCTTTATATTAAAGAAAAGAGGGCAAAATTTTCCACTTAGGCTACTAGCTAAACTTTTTGAAATTTTATAAAGAAATTTATGGAATATTAAAAGTGGTAAAAATTCATTTACAAATTTTAATTCCGCTTATTCCAAAAATGATACCTCATTTTGACTCGAAGCTTATTTATTCCCGTTTGTAAATCTACGTAAAGACTTAATTTTTCCAAATCTAAATACAGGACAGCCAAAAAAATCTGTAGACATTTCTAGAAGCCATGAAAAACATAGCGGATAATAAAATGTAGTGCGGGGTAAGCATTACAAGTACATTGGTGTATTTTTTTCATGTTATAGAAAAAAGGAGTATAAAATCTTCTCGTCAGGTGGCACTAGAAGTAGCAACTACGCCAAAAAAGAGCAAATTATATAGTAATTTTAAAACCTGCAGTACCCAACAATTCAAAAAACGATTAGTATAGCAGTCCTCTGTGGCGGCCTCTCGAACCTTTGCATTTTCATCTCTCACTTTGCCATGAGGCAGCAGGTAGAAATTTTATTCTTCTATGCAAGATGTTAAAAAGTTGCAGCTCTGAGCGCCCACTGTTCATCCAAGTATTTATAAGAGTGCCTTTTCCATTTCCGTCAGACCAGACCGAGAGAGCGAGAATGCATGCAGCATAAGCCATCCAACCTTAGTGATGTATGAGCCTCTGTGGTAGTACAACAGATGTTAGCCATCTTGTCTGAACAAAGTTTGAGCCTTCCGACTGATTTCCCTCATCTGCAGTTGCATGCGGCTTGTTGATCATCCGCTACTCAGATCCAGATGTATCTATGGTACTTTTGGCTCCTCATTGAATGAGTTCCTCTTCTCGCCCAAGTATACTTATGTGTATGGTAACTTTTTGATACGAGATGTGTCTTTCTGCAGATTCATTTTGATTTAAATGTTTTCTAATGTTCTAACCGACAATTTCAGTTTTGCACTGTGAAATAAATGTTTGTTTATAAATCTCTTGCCTGGAATATCATTTTGCAACTTTACTGATCTGAGTCCTTGATGAACTGGGGTAGTTTGAGGCATCCTCTATCCCCTTCACTTCCAAGCAGTTTACAAAGGTTCGGCTCCTGTTCGAAGCTGTGATATTTTTCACCAGTCGCTACTAACCTATATAAGAGCCCACCACATTTGACTGCGCATATGCTACAGCTTTTCCTGTCAAAGTTTCATCAGACAACGGCTTCTGGACGGAAGAAAGATTTTGCCGACGTCTTCTATATCCACGTCTGGAAAAATTTTTAGTTTTTGTGAGGCCATGTGTAACCACTTGAGCCATATCTGAGGCAACTTTACTTTTAATCAATTTGTTTTTTAAACTTCTGCACATAGTGTTGTCGACTGTAGAACGGTCACTTTTTACCTATTCACTTGTTTTCTCGATTTCCACCTGGGCTCTGCTGGCCTTTACAAGGGTGTTTCAAAGTAAAAGCTTTTGAATATTTTAATATCTTTAATTATGGCTGCTCTTCTTTAATCTTCATGGCTATTGAACATTGCTTGTGTTTTTTCATTGTGTTGGCCACTCCCTTTATGTTTTGCTTAATTTTTTACCTTGTATTTATATTTTCTGTTAATTTTCTTTTGCCATTAAACTTTACTGGCTTTAATGGATTGACACCCTTTCGGGTAGGCTGGGTCGGAGTGGTTGTTAAATAAAAAAAAAAATCATAACGTTACATTTTCTATTACCCCTGTTTAAGAAACTGCGATGCCAAGTTCTCTACCAAACTTACCTGTAGACAAATCAATCACTTGGAGTATCAGGTGGCGAGTCTCAAAAATAATAAGTTCAACGGGAGAAAAGTATATTTAGCAAATAATTTTATTTTCATATTGAATTAACGTAGAATGCTTTGCGAAATTTTCGACAGTATAAGAAAATGAAAAACTTAGAGGATTAAGAATCCATCTTAAGCGATTGGAAGAAAGTGTCATTCCGCAATATCGTGCGTATTTCGAAATACCACGTCCAGCTAAATTGCTTTCTTATCTTTTTGCTGTCGCGGCGTTTTTACTTTCTGCAGTGTATTGTTTCTTGTGATGGAGTCCATGTTAAACACTTGTGGTTACAATTAAATATTTTACTATTATCATTCTTTTTGTCGACATTTTCATTCGGTAATATCAGCGCCACCTGTCGGTGAATCTTTGTACTAATATTTTATTTCGCCCTCCAATCACGTGGGAACATACTTGTGCGCATACAATGCGTTCCTCGCAACTCGCTTTTAAACCTGATTAATTCTCGATTTCTTTTTATGATTTTCGGAATGTTACTTTTACACTTCGGACTCTGACCACCAAATGAATACATTTGCTATAACATTGTAAAACGAATATGTGGAATTTTCAAAAAGAACTACTCTTTTCTTCTAAATGGATTAATTCATTAGAATTGCTTAACACATTTTAGAGTTAATTTTCAGTATTATTTTGGAAAATGCCCCTGTATTGGTTCCATTTCTAAATTTGTATGATTGAGTGAATTCCTGATTTACTAATGTGTATTTACAGACCCCGATTTTTGT
Organism: Araneus ventricosus; assembly: GCA_013235015.1. Taxonomy (NCBI): domain Eukaryota; kingdom Metazoa; phylum Arthropoda; class Arachnida; order Araneae; family Araneidae; genus Araneus; species Araneus ventricosus. The sequence goes on along the minus strand of BGPR01007074.1, from coordinate 40,978 downwards.
ATTGGTAAAGTAGGCAACTAACTAGAGTACCCGCAACTTTGGGGAACAACGAGATTTTTTTACACTATATTCATAGGAATTTAATTTTCTTCTTTCTTTTTATTTTAAAGGCTGTTTACTCGTTCATATATAAATTAAAATTAAGCATCTTTTAAATTATCCTTTGATTTTTTTTCTGTTTTCAAATTTGTTTCCAGAACAAGAGCGTTCCTCTTTTTTTGTTTTTTTGAATTAGCTGAGCGGTTCGCAAGTCAACAGTCTATACAACCTTTGCATTAGTATGTCCAGATTGTATTAAAACATGTGATTTGTTACCAATTTGTTAGATTACTTTTAAATTACAATGAAAAAATTTTTACGGCAATTTATAATGAAAATAACTGTCTTGAAATTGACCTTCAATTTTTTTTACAATTTTGTAGTAATATTTGTTATGCAGAGGTAAAATTAAAATCAATTGACGTTGAGAAGAGGAAAGAAGTGGAATACGAAACTTGCGCTGATTAATTATTTTTTAAATTTCTTATTCATTTTTGTTGTAACTTCTAGTTGGGTTTAGGTAGGGAAACTTATTACAAAATACTGGAATTGAACGAACATTTTTACTTTAGAGCTTTCATATTTTTGCACCTTGGCAGAAAAGAAATTAGCGACATTTTAAAAACAAAATTTGTATTAAACGGAAATAATCTAGAAAGTAATGTTATAAATACACAATATGCTTAAAAATACCAAATCCTTCCTTAAGTGCGTCGTTTTACTGTGAAAATAAATGTAACTTCATGCCTAGGCTTCTTAAATGGACTTTTGCATCGATTACTGTTGAAATCTTCAAGTGTTTCTATTCATGTTTTAAATATCAATTTTGATAAAATTTAAACTCGCTCAAATTTCTTTTAAAAGAAAATTAGTAGTGTAAAATGTGCAAAATTATTCATAGCATTCTCCAAAAAATCTAGGTCAATAGGTATATTATTTTTCTAGATATAAATACGTATGAAACTTAATGAAATTTTTAAAAACGGAACATTTTACTAGATTTTATTTTCTGAAAATCTGTATGCTTTGTTTTAATCTGCGATGAACGACGGCTAAATAATGATAGGTGGAATCATTTTATCATTTGCGTCTGTACCTTTGCTAACATACGGAGATTAAAGTTGTTATTTGTTGTGAGGAAGAACGAAGCATTTTTTTATATATTTAAAGAACGAATTCTAGTTTATTTCCAGCTCTGGAGCTGGAATTACAACTAAAAAAAATTTAGGAGCATTTAGTAATTTCTCCGATAGATTTGTGAAATCTCAATTGTTAGGTCACCGTACTCGAAATTGAATTCAGGTGCCTGTACATACTATAGCTTTAAGTTATTTCCAATGAAACGTAGCTTATCTGCATCGACTCAAGACGGTAGTTTTTCTCAAAAACATAGATCTGATAAATTTCAAACTGATATGTGTATAGCTTCATGTTGTATGCAGTTTTCCTACTACTGCATGATGAAAATGCAAAAAAATTTTTTTGCTTTGACGTTTACTCCGTACCCATTCCAATGAACAGGGAAATAAGTTATTCCAGTCGTAGGAGTTTAAAGGGGTTATCTGTTTTACAGGAATTTTTTACTTTCCCGAACATGCAGGATGGAGTTTTTACACTTTTGTTTTATTGGACATTTCTGTGTTTGTAAAATGGAATAATTTGATTGGTTTTTCTCTCACTACCTGTTGTGCTATAGTTTTTCATTGTTGTACACTTCTGTATATACGATGATAAAGCACGATATTCCCATTTTTAGACGATTATTGACAGTTAAACTATAAATTTAAATAAATTTCGATTCTATACGCTTTTGAACCTGATATTGAATTATGAAATAATACTGTCAAGCTCCCATATTATTTATGATAATAAAACATAAATGAAAGACTTAAAAAAGGAAGAAAATCAGAATAAAAAATTCTATTTTTATTGGAAATTAAAAGTATGCTTTTAAAAATTGTGACTATGAAATTTATTATCAACTCACCTTTTTTCACAATTGTAAATACGAAATATTATAAGCATTATTCCACTTACTCCCAGAATTTTTTTTCGGTTGTGAATTCTCGATGAAAACACAATAATTTCATAAATCAGAGTACCCGCATTATAAAAAAAGAGATGAGATGTCAGCTACTTTAAGCATTCCGGATGTTTCTCCACCGTATTAAGTAATTTATGTAAAGGCATTTCTTTAGGAAGTGTTTAGCGACGGCCAAGTGATATGTAGAGGATAAGTCAAGCCTCGTACAACCAGTGATCCCCTTGATTACCAGACTCGACTCCTACAAATTTTTGAGGTTATTCAAAGTCGCTTGCGTGTCGGTCGTCCTTTCCATATTTTAGGAATCTACTCTTACGAAATATCGTCCGGTGGATGTAGTCCAACATGCAGGACAATTAAAAATAATCATTTTTTAATCTACGAATATTTCTGAAAGCAAAGCGTAGCACAGGCAACAAAACTAATCAGCACTTTTATAAATTAATAACACAAGCAGTTAGTAAATCGCTAGTAAATATCCGTAACAGCACTTTCAATAGCTCTCAGTGTCTATTAGCTCGTCAGGTTGCCCTGCGGTGAAAGCACAAACAACGATTGATTATCTAGTTGCAGTAACTTGCATTACATTACTTTTTCAGATAGTATGTGAAGTCACATAGAAATCTGTCGAAGGATCTCTAAATTTCCGTTCCTGGTAGAGATAGGACCACAAGTCTTGAATTTTCTAGAAGCTTCGGTTTTCGAAAACTACAAAAGTGTTCTCCAAGTCGCCAAAATTGTCACCAAATTTGCTGCCAATCTAGAGGTTTATTGTCTTGAATTCCACGACCACCTCTGTGAAACTCTCTTTCTTATCGTAAGATGAGCATGCCAGAGAAACAATTTTACAGTTCCGTAATTCTACACAAGTATTGCAATCGGCCATCATAGATCTTCGATTCGGCTTATTTCAGCCGTATTATATAGTATTATTGTACACTCATTGCTTAAATAAGTCAATGTAATTCAAAATTTCCTCTTATTCTCGTCCACTGCTCTCTTTTCTTGACTTTTGTAAATGTAATATTTTTGTTGCGAAAAAGAATCTGACTTGCAAACAGCTCCTATTTAAGGCCATTTGTTCCTTTTTAAAGCATATTTTAAAGTTTTAAAACATAGATTGTTCACCCAGCATTTAAATTTCACTCAAACTTCGAATTTAGTAGCTATGAAAAAATTAACTATCAGGAGTTGAATTTTTATTGTTAGATTTGTTTTTTAAGGGCAATAAGTATGGATAAGTTACCATACTGCTATGCTGTTATAATCGATACTAATACTTTTGTATTCAAGAAGATGCAGATGAATTTTCGTAACATAAACGCCATAAAACAAACTTCCGTATGAAACATTTAAATTGTATTTTCTGCAATTTTGGTCTATAAAATTCATAATATTTTCTACAAGTAGTAACAAATCAAACTTAAAATCTTACTTAATCTAACTAAGCATCCCGTCTTAAAACAACATGAGGGCTATTTTGGGACGAACTTTCCTCGTGCTTTTAAATCGCGATCAGGTGACCAGGATGACATTTCAGCTGGCACGCCTGTCCAAGCTTCCGAAGCCCATCAATGCAAGGATGAAAGACGTCAGATTTATCATGCAACAGGCCAATAGTTTCAGCTGTTCTTTAGTGGAATTGGGTATTGATCGGACCCAAAAGCGATGTCTTACCACTAGGCCGCCACGACCCACAAAGGAAAGGAGATAGTCATAAATATTTTCAGCCAAAATGATAAAATTATCCAAAAACAAACTGCGCAAAACAAAAGAAGTTAACTCTTTATTTGCGTTACCGTAATGATTCTAGTTTCTTGCTGGCAGGTGGCCTGGTGGTAAGGTCTCTACCTCGAACTGGAGGGTTGCAGATTCGAAAACCAATTCCACCGAAGAACCGGCCTGTAATCAGGTCCGGTACACGTTAATGTCCAAATGGGCCAAATGTCCGCCCGATGGTGTGGAGTGGAAATTTGGAGAGGGGTGCTAGCTGAGGTGTCGTCCTCGTCATCTGACCGAGGTTCAAAATTACGAGGTCCATCCCAAAAAAGCCCTCGTGCTGCTTCGAAACGCAACTTCGGACGCAAATATAACTGAACTAAACTAATCTAATTTCTTTCTTAAATATCAATTTGGGAACACTGGACGACATGTGAACACAGCTGCATACACTGCAATCTAGACAATGCCTCCAGATTAATGTTTTCTATTTAGATAGCTTCACGTGCTGAGACTTTTTTTTATTCTCAGTTGTTTGTGATAATTGCGATATTTTTCTTCACAAATAAAATACTTTGACAGCCAGTGATATTATTTAATTGTAATCTTGCGTCATATAAAACAACAAATAACTTAACAGTAAGCATTAACGAATCATCTGGAGATTTGCCAGTCAGAAAATCAGCAAAAGCGTTGTTTATGTCAGAAAAATTCATCAAATCTTTTCATTCCCTTTTTTCCCCTACTGCATAGAATGTCCATCGAATACAATATTGGTAAATTATCTCATCTTTCAGGTCACAAATGATAACATACTTCATGAACAGCAATCATTGTTCCATTGATAATGTTCCATTTAACGTTCGAAATCCCATGTGGTTTCTGAACGAAGGGATTCGACTGCATAATTATACGTAATTACCGCAATGCCACGGTTGGCCCTCGATGACATGTACGAAGTAGCACAGTCGCTGGGCCGGATTTATGAAATATCCATTTTTTTCTAAACAGAACACCTCAAGGCACTCATATACGAGTCTCCAATTCAACTTGATGAGACCTCATTGCAGGACCTTCAGTCGGTGAAGCAACTGTTTGTGAAACATCTGGTATCTTCGATAAGATGCACCAATTACTTACTAGATGCTGCTAGGTATCGCTGTTGGTGGTGGCACATTTCAGCACTTACTGTAACTCTTATATAAATAAAAAGGTTTTTTCATTTCTTCAGAATTTCTTGTTTTTCCGCCTGTATTTTTCATTTTCGACCCTATTACTATGCAAAAAATCCTTCTTTGGGTGTTCTTTACTTTACCTTAAATTTTGGACCATGGATTCATCATGAATATCACTTCATGATATCTTTACAGAGGTTCATAAATGATTTTTTTTCCTTAAGAATAAGTAAGTAATTTATTACTGCAATTATGGTTTTGGTCCCTGCATTTGTATTTCTTACTTTTAAGTAGTTTTCTAAGTAGATGACAATATAAGATTAAGTGCTAGGTTTTCTCAGCCTTCCATGATCAAATTTGGAAGGTGCCAGAAGCTGATTCTTATGAATGTGTATTTCGATTTTGAGAAACTCCTATATATTACATAAATGACTGTAACTTCGCACTGCATCGACTTTTACCTTTAACTTCGACATATTTTTTTACGGAAGCATCGCAGATTGCAACATTATTTCTTCTAATCATAACATGCTTCTATTTTTATAATGATAACTGACTCCCTTCAAAGAGATTTATTTCCTCATTTTTGCATCCACCATTTGATTAACATGATTTTTGAACTTCTGCTTGAATGTTCTTGGATTTTAATGATAAGAATTTTCTAGGTCCATCACCTAACTAATGAAGGAATCTTCTTTAAACTCGAATTAGAAATTTAGAATCCTTGAAATGTCAGGACCCAATACCATCCATTTTAGAAGAACAGCTTCATTTCTAAAATTCCTACAGCTCTTCCTCGGTTTTTAATTTTCTTGTCATCCTTCTTACAGAACTGGTCATTGATTATGGCAGAAAATAGTAAAGCGGTTCTATTGTCGCCGAATTTACTTCCTAAAAACTCTGAATGTAATGTCAGGATGTTTATTTGTCATTTCTTCAAGATCTAGAACAAACACAGACAAGCAGCGTCAATATTGTTCAACATCCAATGTGACAATCTAAAGCATATCTTTTTTAGTGTGACAGCTTGAATTGTGCACAACAAACATTCCCTGAAGCAACGATAACTCAATCTTCACAACGTTATTCAAGTAACTGAGCTGAGAAGATTCCGTCACTCTAGATTTTCCATTCTGTTTTATTCTTTTTCTCATTATCGAATATTTACAGACAGTATTTCTGGATGCCTGGTTTTGAAGGCAATACTACAGTTGCTTCATAAACATATCCTGCTTTTTTAATATGTGAAGATATGTAATGCAAGATAAAACGATTCCTACACCGATAGTAACAGACCGAACAAATGTCTCTAGCCACCCACTTTTACGAAACCATTTCCAGAGTAGATTTAAAACAATCATATGTATGGTCCCTTCATGACTATAATTCATCATGTATGTATATAGAACCATCCATTGAATTTATTTCGCTATGGTGTAAACTTGCTTATCTGCAGTGATTACCTGTGATTTGCACTTAATTAACTTTGATTTTGCAGTGATAGTCACGTTCATTAGATGCTTAACTATAACTTCAGATGTGTTCTCCTCATTAAAAAGAAGAAATTTAGAGAATTCTCTTTACTGTAAATTTGCATTCAGATTTGTAATGAAAAGCTACAGATGTAACCGGCTCCTGTCAGGGTAGGATGGGAGGCTGTTGCGCTGAATTAATTTTGTGTTCTCTAAAATCATCAGAAATATGTACTCGAAAATTTTTTAATAGAAAGATATTTTTCCAATATGTTGCTAGAAATTATTTTGCTCTTTTAAACCATGATTTAATGATGATTTTAACACGATTCTCAAATTCAACTGGTTCTCTACTCAGTTCTCTGGAATCATTCAATATCCATTGATCAATGCGTTACGTATGAACACATTAAAAATCACAGACGAATATTTTAACGATTTCGTTTCGTGAATTCGGCTTTTTTGCTTGTTGAGCTTCCATGTACGCTCTATATTATGGTTTATCGAACCGAGAGAGAAACTTCAGCTTCTATTTGAATGCAGGCATGAAATAACGCAACGGACACTAATAATAATTCAATCTTAGAACTTTTGGCTTCAAGTCGAGTAGTTTAACGTTTTTTTATAATTTATCCGGATAAAATAGAGTGTAAAACGATGAAGTTTCAATTTTGCTGTGAACGAAAACAAAAGCAGTCCTTGACGTGTAAAAAGCATTATTATACTTCATAGATAATTTTAATTTTGAAACACTACAAGAAATCACGATGTCTCAAAAAGTTATCAAAAAACAGCTGCAGCATATATATATATATATATATATAGTGATGAAAATAGAGAATGTGCGTTGGTGGGTATTGTGCTTGAATTTTGCAAGGCATACCATTGTATCTAGATCTGCGAAATTTAGGACATATTTAATTTAGAATACTTTCTGGACATTTTTAAAATTTCAATTTCAATTTGAATTTATTAAAAATTAAGTTGATTTTACTTTTTTCCTTGATAACTTCGAAAAATATTCCGCCCCAAAATTTATTTTACACTGTCTAAAATTTTGAAAAAAATTATTCGGCAGCATGTAAATTTTTTCCAATTTTAATTTCTTTTCCAATATTCGCAATGTATAATTCTGATGGAATTTTATAGTCCTACCCGTTTCCAGATAGATGCTGTGAAATTGCCTCATTAGAGCTTAGATTGGGCACAGAAACCTTCGGACTTAAAAAAAATGTAACCTGATCATGTCACCCTGGACCCTTCAAATGATAACATTTTCAAACCTAATTTTGATATAACAGCCTTGACATAAAAGTCCAAGCTTTAAATAAAAGAAAAAAAGCCCGACAAATCTATTGACGTAAGAGTATTCAGGAAGAAAATATTATTAAAAATTATTTTATTTAAATAGTGGTAAAAGTCTCATAAACACTTTCATGTGCATTTAAATTTTAGATTTTACAATGATCTTTATTATATAAATATTTTTTGTAAAGTGAATGTAAATGTGAACGAGTGTAAGAAAAATCTGTTCAAGTATTTATTACTAAATTATTTTGAAAGATAATTGTCAGTATTTCAAATGGCCTCATACCAGTGTTTATACGAGAAAAATTGTGCACTTTTACATTGTTGAACTTTCATGCAGAGTGAGCATTTCTAGTACGTAGTTTCCTTTATTGTAACACACGATTTTGTAACAAGACAGTTTAAGAAAAGAAATTGCGCAATTTTAACATGTTTTATAAAGGACAATAAAATATTCTACAGGCCATTTAATTGGTAGAAAAAGGATTAAATACAAATAATAAATCAAAAAGCAGGATTCATGTTTATGAAGAAGAAAATGTTTTGGAAAAAGTAAATAAATTAAACTGAAATGAGAGACGTAAACGGCTTTTAAGGTAGGGGCTGTATTTCAATCTTTGTGAAATTTCTTTTGAATTTTGATCGCTTTGGTGTTGAACTGCAGCCACAGATCCGTCAGGTAAACGTTATTGAATGTTACGAAGATTATAAAGAATATTTTGTGTTTAAATGAAAATTTTGCTTTAAAAATTATCTCAAACGAACCTTTCTTCGGTTACCTTTGCTATATACAGAGATTGCAATGAATATCAGGATATAAGAAGACACAATTTCAAAGAGACGTGGTATAGCACAATTCAAATATTTCAATTAGACGGAAAAATAACAAATAATGTAAATCATAATTTTAAATTATCTGTGAAACAAGTTATAATTATGATTTTTTTCTAAATATAGGTAATTAAGTTTTCTCTATATTATTATTACAAAAATTCAAAGCTTTATTTTCGCATATTTTTCATATATTTAAAAAATTAATAAAAATACCAATAAAATAATTAGTTTTTCTATTATATTTTTTTCATCAAACTCTGCCGCATAAATAATTTTTAGACACTCCCAAACTTGAAGTGTAAAAAAATTAAAATTATTATTTAGTTGAACATTCGAAATTCCGTCGTGTTTTATGCTTTTGCATTTCAGTTTGGAAGAAAAAGCTTGTCGCACGCTTCAAAGCCCAAGCTTTACTATGCACTTAACAGCACATAACTTATTAAACCAGAAAATTTAGAACATAGAAGAAAGTTTTGAATTAAAATGGTTGTGTCTGCTGTACCAACTTGTTTCTCTGGAGCTTATCAAAGACATTATGAAGTACTTTTTTCTCTGTCTCTTTCTTAACTTTGCTCCTATAAAATAAAGATATGACTGCTTTTGCGAGATCGAATCGGAATAATCTTGCAAATCGCCATTGTTTATATGAATTGTAAATATGATTTTCTGGAAAAGCTGCTTTGTAGACAGCATCAATCTTTTCGACTGCTTCTGTGCTGTTGACGAAGACATTGTCTTACATTTTTCAGCTTCAGACAGACAATTTTTTAGTTCTAGCTCGTTCGAGATACGGCATCGCAGTAGCTGACATCCTCGTCCACAACTAAACCATATGCCAGTGAGATTAAATCTTATATATCAAAAAATTCGACAGCTTTCTAAACTATGCTTCGAATTTCTTGCAGTGTATTTCTCTAATTTATATCTCACTTCTCAATTCAATATGTTTATTAGCCCATTTGCGGGCATGTTGCAGAATTTTTCATTTGCCAAACAAGTATATTAAGATATGCCCATCCCACAGATCCACCTACTAAAACGCTACTAGAAAATCCTATCCCGTTTCTAACAGTTCAACGCTTTTCAATTTTTATATTAGCAATTGCTGGAGATAATAGTTTTTAAATCTAAACGTCTATTAATATATAGAGTTTAATACGAACAACTTAACGGAACGGATGTCACAATCATTCAAAAATATTTTCTGACTAGTTTTTTAAACAAAAAACATGAAATTTCTCTTTAATTAAGAAAAGAAGGAAGTAGGTATATTAACGAAAGTATAACATTGAGAACATACAAGGCACAACGACAAAAGAGTTACAGAGAGATATAAAAATAATTCAATAATATTATAGTTTTTAAAAACTATTTTTTTTTTACTTTGTCAGAATAATTTTTTTTTGTCTTTTAAGATCAGTACTACTATCAAAAAAATGAGTTGTCTTGGAACGGGCGTCACAATTATGCACAAATATTTTCTGAGTAGTTTTTTAATACAGAAAATTGTACCTCTCTTCTCGCCATTATTTTAATCGTTCTTTAATAAGGAAATACCTACCCACTTTGGGATTCATTCTCGATCGAGATTTTCCTACACGCGTATATGATGCTGAAATCCTATTGTATCTTTTCCACACAATTAATGCATTACATATCAATCCCACACATACCAATCCCATCTCGGGAATTCCACCTTCCAATACACTTACCTATTTGTTTCTCTCCTTTCAACCCCCACCAGTCATAACTTCAAACCCAAGGCCGCATGCACTTCATCATCATGCCTCTACCGAAAACGGGAATCTATCTCCAACCCGGAACTGTATCACTCTGATACTTTGCATGTTATGATACTTGTATCATGTTGATACTTTGTATCAGCCTGCCGAAAAGGAACGTGACGGAAGCGATTACTTATCATAATCATTCGAGTCCGAGAACTGATAACGAATACCTGATACTTTTGCTCTGTATCATTTAGGTGCATCTGATACTTTTGCGTACCTGATACGAAGTATCACGTTGATACAGTATCACCCAATCCTACGTCACAGTGCTGAGCGATAGCTTTGAAAAATGTCGCTTACCGCTTTAAACCGCCAGCGAGGCACTTTCAAAACTAAAATTAATAAAATTAAAAGCTTCATAACTGCATTCCAACCTTAAGAAAATTCCATTAAAGACAATATTGAATTAATCAGCAAGTTGACTTCCCTTAAGGTTATTCTGAAAGGACAGATGATATAAAAATTTCATTGTGTGTTTTACCTAATAATGTGGATCTTAAAGATTCTTTAGAAATTACTGTCGATATGGAAGAAACTCAAGAAATCAATATAAGCCTTCTTGTATTTTTTTGTCTAAATATGACCAAGAAACAGAAACTGTAAATACTATACCAAAGGGTAATATTAAATTACCGGATCTACCTTTGCCAACTTTTAGCGGCAAATTTCAAGAATTTGTACTTTTTAAAGTACAGTTTCTGTATGTAATTGGACCCAAAAACTCTGTTATCTTAAAAGTGAGCTCAAAAATTATGCGTCGTTAATTCAGAGTGATCAAGATACCTTTGAATCACTCATGAAAGCTTTAGAAATTCTATATGAAAATAAAAAAGCTCTGGTGGATATCCATATCTCTGAAATACTTTCTATTACAAATGTACAGAATGAAAATCCTGCCCAAATCAGGCTTTTAACGAATACTGTCCGAAGTCATCTTTGCTCTCTGAAAAATTTGAAAAATGGTATCTAATCAGCTTTCAGATGCTATTATTCTGCATATATTAAACAACAAAATTGAAAAAGAATCACAAAGATTGTTTCAATTAGGCTTAACATCAACTGAAGTATCAAGTTTGCAAAACTTTCTTTCGTTTTTAGAAAATAGATGTATTCAACTAGAATCGATTAGTAAGACAGATTTCGCAACCAGAAATATTCCAATAAAAAGTAAAAACACTACCGGTGTCTATGCAAATTCTCGGTTGAAATCTTTTCTAACCAAGAATAAACAACGTAAAAAATGCTTCATCGCTGAGTGTAATTCTTTTCATCCATTAAATGTGATAAATTCAAAAATCTTTCGCTTATACAAATAAAGGAATTACTAAAAAATAATCGCATTTGTGGGCGCTGCTTGTCTTCTAATCATTCAATTAATTTCCCTAGTTCACATTGCTGTGTTAACTGTAAAAATAAAAATGTTAATGCGATGCATAATATCTTACTATGTGAAGACAGATGTAAAACTAATATAAATTCTCCTAGTTCTGCAAGCGAAGTGAACGCTGAACCATCTGCCAGCGCAGTGACTTTGACTTCAAAACAAGAGCATTATAACTCCATAGGGAAAAGTTCAATACCGCATTTATTTGCATTAAGGGTCCAAAAGGAAAAATAAAAATTAGATGTATATTCGACTTAGCGTCGGAAAATAGCTTTCTGACGTTGAAGGGAGCTGAGATGTTGGGATTAAATAAGATAAAAGCGAATTCAACTGAGTAAGGTCTGAATAATTCTGTATCAAAAATAAATTACTTTGCTAAAGCATCAGTTTCGAACATGGATGATACATTTCATTTAGATGTTGACTTTTTTTTTTTCTCACACCACAGATACTCAAAACACATCCTTCAAACCAGCGGGAGTGGTCTCCCCTAAACTTTCTCGTATACTCCTAACACATGTAGAGAAAACTAGAATAATAAAAGACGTCAAATAAACTTCCGTCGCAAGTAAACCAAAGTTGGAACCACGCGTGGTTTGAAGGATCAAAACAAATTCAAATCCTCTCTGCTCATTCTTTTGCAACAGGACCTGGCGAGTATTCCCTAAATGTTTGCTTCCTCACAAAATCACCCAGAATTTGTTTTTGGCAAACTGCCAAGTTTCGGAGCGTCCCTTCTTGCACAGGCATTGCCACTTCAGTAGGCATGCGCAGGGAGTTGCTCAAAAACGAACAACAAGTATGCGATTATACAGACCGACAGACAGTCAACCCTTTGACAGATTTGGCCCAAAATTTTATACGGACCTACATTCATGACGATAAAACTGTGTATAAAATTTTATCCATCTGGCTTTTCAAGTTTTTGAGTTATAGCGTTCGCATGACCCCGAACATACAGACAGACAGACTTCCCGTTGACGGATTTTGTCCAAAATTTGATAGAAACCTACAAATTATGTTTAAAGACCACATACCAAATTTCATCCCCGTAGCTCTAATAGTTTTCGAGTTATCGTGTTCACAGACACACACACAGACAGACATAATTCCAAAATTGTGTTTTTCGGAATCAGGGAGGTCTAAAACGTGGAGATTCGTCAAAATCTCGAGTTCGAATTTTTTGACGATTACAATACTTTCTCTTTGTATACTTCGTATACGAGAAAGTAAAAAGATAAATATTTCGGAATTTACCGTTCCAACAGGTTGTGTTCTTGCTGATAAAGATTTTGATCAACCTTCAGAGATTTCTTGCTTATTAGGAAGTGAACACTGTTTTTGACATTTTTTACAATTACCAAACTGTAACCTGAGATTATGAGATTAGTCAAATCTAAATTTGGATTTGTTGTTGCAGCATCGTATATTGATGAATCGGGATATTCAAATCATTGTTTCATTTCCAAGGGTTTGAATAATTCAGATAAAACCCTACGCTCCTTTTGGGAAACTGAAAATATTTCTGAGGCGCAACCTACTTTTAGCTATGAACTTTCATTCTGTAAAGATCACTTTGAAAGAAAGCACATTAGGAAACCTTGTGGTCGATATTCTGTATCTCTACCATTCAAACAAAATAGTCAATAAAATGTGAATTTGGGGGATTCTAGAACCATTGCGTCTAAACGCCTTGATCAGCTTTGGAGACATCTAGACTGTGGTCCCAAATTAAAAGATTTTTTACACAGAATTTATTGATGAGTGTCTTGCTTTAGATCACATGGAAGAAGTCTCGAATACATATGAAATGACATCTGATGATGGATTCATTTTTCGGCATTACGGTGTACTAAGACCCGAAAATTGTGCTCGTCTCTTGAAGGTAATTTTCAATGAGTCGCAAAAAACTAATCTAAATATTTCCCTGAATGATGTTCTGTGTAAAGGAGGTCTAATTCAAGAAGACTTGTTTTCTATAATGCTTTGCGCTCGTAAACATGCTTATTTCTTCAGCTGTGGCATCTGTCATATGCTTTGACGAATTGAAATAAATCCTCTGGAGAGACATTTTCAAAAACTCTTTTGGAAAAAGGGTCCCAATGAACTTGTTCAAATTTTTAAATTGAAAACAGTCTTTTATGGAACAACGCCCACATGTTACCTATCCACGCGAGTTCTAAAGCAGCTTGCAATGGATGAGAAAGACAATTTCCCCAGGGCAGCTGACATTGTTCTACAAGATGTTTATTTAAATTATATTTTAACTGGGTGTTCTAGTCTCAAAAAACTTTAAATGTTAAAGACTGAACTTATTCAGCTCTTTAAAAGTGCAGGAATGTCTCTGAACAAGTGTTGTTTCTCACATTCAACCAGTGACTTCCATAATTTACACTTTGATCAGTTATCTGAAGAAGACACAGTGAAAACTTTGGGTGTTTTGTGGAATAGCTCATATGATACCTTTTGTTTTAAAGTTTCTCTTCCCACCAATTTGATCTTCACGAAGAGAGATGTTCTCTCTCAGATCGCCCGCCTATTTGACCCACTTGGTCCTTTAGGACCTGTAATAAGTAAAGCGAAATTCTTCATGCAACGTTTATGGCTCTTAAAATTTGATTGGCATGAGAAACTTCCTGCTGCAGTTGCCAATGAATGGAGTGAATTTGTGCAATCCTTACCAGCATTAGAAAAGCTTAAAATTCCAAGATTTGTTCTTTTAGAGAATCCTGAAAGAATCACGCTTCAGGGATTCGGCGATGCCTCTGAAAAAGGATTTGGTGCTGTAATCTATATTTCTGTGCATACAGACAACGGTGATAAACACAGGCAACTTTTGTGCAGCAAATCAGGGGTGGCACCTCTTAAAACCCTATAAACCCTATCCATTCCTCGGTTGGAGATTTCGGCCTGCCTTCTGCTGTCTAAGCTAGTGAATAAGGCCGTGGCTTCACTAAAAATGTACCTTTCAAAGGTTTCTTTGTTTTAAGATTCTACAATTTTGTTGAGTTGGATTAAGACGTCCCCACACCTTCTTAAAACCTCTGTTGAAAAATAGAGTAGCAAAAATACCAGATTTAACCGAAAACTTTCCGTCGCAACATGTATCTTCCGAAAACAATCCAGCTGACCTCCTGTCCAGGGGCTTGAATGCTCCAGATTTGGCGAATAGTGATCTGTGGTGGAAGGGCCCTGACACTTCAAAGCTTGTATATGCTGGACATTCTCAGAACAGTATCAATGAGATTAAAAAGAATTTAAAAATTCTGTACATAAAATTCTGTTGCTTTCAACTGGACTTGATTGTTTTAGTAAGATTCTTTCTGTAACCAATAACTTTTGTGAATTAATTCAAGTTGTAGGTTTTATTTTCAGGCTCCTCAAAAATCTCAAGCCATCGAGTGACGAACGCGTCACTGGTCCTCTGTCTCATAAGGAGCTTAATGAATCGGAGATCTGGAAATCAGTTGAAAAGATTTAATTTATTAATAAAATTAAAAATTTACAAAAAGGTGAACCTGTTCCTCGTAACATTAAACTTGCTTCTTTAAATTGTTTTATTGATGAGAACAATATTATTCGTGTAGGTGGAAGATTACAAATCGCATCTTTATCGTTAAATGAAAAATTTCCTATTGTATTACCCAGTAACAGGGTTGTCGATTTTTTTGATTTTTTTCAAAACAATCGATTTATTTGATTTAAATCGGATTTTTTTGATTTAAATCAAGATTTTTTTGATTTTAATGATTTTTTTAAAAACTATATATATATATATTTAACATTTGTATATTAGACAATGAGCGTTACAGTCATAGACTTATATATATATAACAACATACCAGTCATTAAGGTGTACTTTCTTTAAAAAAAAACAAATTCAAAAAATTTAATTCAAAAATGTAACAACTATTTAAAAAATATTTGTGAACTAAAATATAACAATAATATACTTTTAAAATATAAGACAATTTTATTAAGGAAAATAGGAACAATATTATAAAAATTGTCATTTCTTGTCTATAGATATATTATTGTATGTTAGAATGTTATGGAATTTTACACTCAGTTGTTCATTTGTTTCATTACAAACACAAGTTTTGAAGCTTTCTCTACTCCTAATCTGTTTGACCCAAAACATTAAATAAAAAAAAATTCTAGATAAAATTTTAAATTCGGACTTCAAGGTGCATTGAGTCACCATCAGGACTACCTGTGCGCCAAATTTCATGACTGTAAGTCTGATAGATTCGTCTGGACATTGCGCACAAGTTCGCAAACATTGCCTTTTATAAGTATAGATCATAGTTTAAAATGCAATATGTAGATGTTTGTATATCTTTTGGAGCATTTATATGCATTACTTAATTATCTTACATTGGAACATTATTGCAATATAAAAATTTGTTGTTCCCAACACTATTTAGTTTTCTCCAATATTAAAATGAAACTCACTGCATTTTACTATGTTCTTTCTTTGTGAACATGATCCTTTCACAATATTTGTTTTATTTTATAAAAAAAGGAGTCTCTCATTCTTTGCATTTTATTGTGTTGCTCATTAGAGATTTATTTAACCCTTTGCTCGAAATGTGCCAGTTAATGGCACACCTAATTTCACTCGCTTCTCAACCGTTCAATTCAACTATAAATGGAAAATAATAGGTTTAGGATAGGGCTAATAGTACTCCTTTTAGAATGTATATGGCAGTCTTATGAAATTTTGTTTCAGAATAGGAATTATTAGAGATAAAGTTTGGGAAAATTCCTTGACTCAGAGATAAGAAATTTTTTAGTTCTGGACGTTTAAAAATTTTAGCAAAATAACTCGAAAATTTTGCTCCAAGTTTTAATTTATAATTTTCTGTAAGATTCAACAATAATTTTCGAGTGTATCAAGGTGGCTGTATCTAAGGGGGTTCTCATGAGGAAGTGACCCTTTCGGGTCACCCCCCCCCCTCCTGGAATGAAGCAAGTTTTTTGAAAAACATTTTTTTGTAGATTCTATGTCTAGACAATAAACTAAACCCATTCATGATGTTTTCTCATCATATTTCAAAAAAATTATTGCCTTGCGCCGCAAAGGGTTAAAATCTAATTTGCTTGCGTTCTCAAAAATAAAGATATGGAAAGTACTCTAGTTACATCAATTCGATGAAATATTTTTTTATGTTCTATATATTCTTTCTTTAAATATACATTTAAAAATATTTTAAAATCACTACTTAAAGATACAAGAACAATTTTATTTCATTAAAGCAGATTAACTTGATATTTAAAATAAAGTGATTTAAATCAGTGATTTTTTTTAAAAAAATCAGTTGATTTAAATCGCGATTTAAATCAGTGATTTTAATCAACTGATTTAAATCACCGCAACCCTGCCCAGTAAGTATGTAGTAACTTTAATGATCGTAAAATATTATCACGATTAATATCTTCATTTTGGTTCTAATAATATGCTGTATCATATTCATCGTAAATATTG
The DNA here is from genome assembly GCA_013235015.1 of Araneus ventricosus. Classification (NCBI taxonomy): domain Eukaryota; kingdom Metazoa; phylum Arthropoda; class Arachnida; order Araneae; family Araneidae; genus Araneus; species Araneus ventricosus. The sequence continues at coordinate 23,725 of BGPR01007074.1, read as the reverse complement.
GCCACTTAATGGTAGAAATCTAACACGCCAAGTTGTTCATAATTGTATCACATGTTTTAAAAATAAGCCTGTTGTATCAAATCAAATTATGGGGAAATTACCCAAGAAAAGGTAACTCCCACTTTTCCTTTAAACAACCGTGGAGTGGATTTTTCTGAACCATTTATGGTAAAATTTAAAAATCAGCGTAAAAGATTATCTAAACAATTTGCAAGAAAGGAGCAAATGGAGATTCACTTAAAAAAATTTTGAAATAGGAATCTCTTCCAGGTACCAAATGGCTTACTGATAGAATTACAGACGTTTTTCATGGTAAAGATAACAAAATAAGCGGTAAATCTTAAATTCCCTGTTGGTAAAATAATTAAAAGGAAGGTCAGAGATATTTGCATTTTGCCTATCGAATGAAAGAGTGCTTATTGATAATTATCATTTTTATAATGCATATATTACTGTCTCTTTGCTTTTATTTTTTTTATTTCATATGCTATTTATATTTTCGATTGAATTTATTAAGTGTATTTTTCTAAAATTTGTTTTTGTATTCATGCGTCTGTTGAAATTAATATTTCAACGGGGGGCCGGGATGTTGGAACCTACCACTTCCTGTTTGAATGTACCGTGTCGCCCTCTATAACTTTCTCTATAATCTTCACTTTGCCAATCCTGCGCATACAGAGCAAGCGCATGTCTAGACGTTCTTAGTTCTAAGCTTTGCGTTCGAAAGTGCCTCTTAAACCTTTAATATTCTTGAAACTGTTGATAATTGCTTGTTGATAGTAATAAAGTCTATGTTATGTTGCAGATATAGTACATTTTTTTCTCTACAACTGCTCAATCAACGATTTAAATCAAATACTAACATACCGCCACATTTAGGCCTACCGCCACCCCTTACATTTTGGTCCGTTACAGTGCGGAGCGATAGCTTTGAAAAATGTCGTTTACTATGTTTGCTTTGAAACGTCAACGAGACACTCTCAAAACTAAAATTAATAAAACTAAACGCTTCATAACGGCGTTCCAGCCTTCCGAAGATTTCATTAAAGACAATATTGAATTCAACAACAAGTTGACTTCCGTTAAGGATATTCTGAAAGGACTAGATGATATAAAAATTGCATTGCCTGACTGATGACTGAGTTTATGAATGTTATTGGAAATAATCCATCATTAAATGAAACCCAAACACTCTGTTATCTTAAAAGTGCTCCCAGTTGTTAAGCGCTGTCTGTATTTGTGATCCACTCTAAATTTTCTATCTTTTACCCAATACTAAATCAAGAAACAATATGAAAAGTTTTATAGTGCATCAGATATTAGTAAAAAATTTATATATATATAGAAATGGCAATGTTGTTGATCCTTAAAATTAAGGAAATTAATTTTACATTCATAGACTGACGTGTAGACTGAAATTAAATTGAAGTCAAGGATATAAAAAAGACAACTAATAATATGAAGTTCCTCAAATATCTAAAATACGACTATTAATAAACATCAAATAAATTGAAGTCACAGACATCTAAAGAACATCAAATTTTATGCAACTTAAATATATTCAATAATATTAACATTTTTAAAAACTCACAACATGAAAAATAAATAATATAGCCTTTATTTGGGGGGGGGGCTAACGGTGTTAATTTTTGTCGTCTGGTGTTAAGGACACGGGCAGTATTCCGAAAATAGATACCAACTGTCCATCTCGAAGACGTGAAGCGTAATTTAGTCACAACACAGGTGGGATCTCCGAAAACACTACAACCAAACCTAGTTTGAATAGGCTCCAAGCTGAACAGAACAGATTCTTGCGGTTAGTCGCTCCACGGAGTTGCTGATTGTCCATAGTTCAGAGTAGCGAAGAGACTGTATCTGCTGCGCTTTTGGAACATCTTCTATTAGAAGGAAGACACACTTTTAAAGCAGATAAAGGGTCTTCAATAGTTCGCTTTCCGAATCGCTTTACAAGGGACACTGAACTACTCAGAGGGTTAAATATTTTCAGCCCAGAAGATAAAATTGTACAAATACAAACTGTGCAAAACAAAAGAAATTAATCCTTCATTTACATTACCATAATAAATCTAAGTTCTTTCTTAAATACCAATTTGAGGACTCTGGCCCACACAAGAACACAGCTTCATACACTGCAATACTTTTTTTAATATGTTTGCATTTGGAACACTGTGTTTTGCAGCCACATGATACCAGTTCTTCACAACTCTTTGATACTTCAGGATATGTCGTCTAAACAGAGAGATAATCATCTTTAGATTTTTCAGCCCTACGTTTCCAGTAATAGATATACAGAATCTTCTTTGCTTCCAGATTAATGCTTTTTGTGTAGTCAGCTTAATATGCTACCGCGCTAGATTACTTCTGTGTCATTGTTTCAATTATGTTGCCCCATTTTCTTTTCTATATAAAATTACCTGTAATTTATGCCATTTACTTTGTGTTTTTTCTATTTTCATTTCTTTTTAAATTTTTTGTTGGTGTCATATTCTTATTAATTTTTCTTTTGTTCTTTTAATAGGCAACATTTAATTTTTTTTAATTTACATTCTCCTTCAATATTTGATGTAAATTTTAGCCATATTTTCACCATATTTATCTGTCTGCTGGAATCTTCTCCTCCCGGAGAGTCAATCTGCACTCTAAAACCTTAAGGTTCAGTCGGCTCTCCTGAGTATTGAAAGAATTAATGAATTGTTATATAAATAAAAGGCTTTTTTCACTGCCTCAACATTTCTTGATTTTTTGTATACACTTTTCATTTTTGACGCCACAGTGCTATGCAAAATATGCTTCTTATACTTTCCCTTAAATTTTGGCCAATAAATTCAGGGACATCCTGACTATGGCTTAAAGATATCGTTACAGAAGTTCACAAAGGTGCAGCCGCGGAAGAAAAAGAAACCATCCCGCATTATTTTGCCGTCATTTATCGCGTATTAAAACAAAAGGCACCAATTTTCAGGAAGTAAGGTCTAGTAAAAGGCTTCATGTTTAAAATTTTCATATGGGGTCATATACATATTTATAACACCACTGACTTCAAAATTCCCAATGGAAACAGACATTTTTCTTAAGGTATCCGACTGTCTTCGGAGACATTTTTTAGAAAAATGAATTATATATTTTTTAATGTTATTTTTCAACTGCATATGTTTTAAAACTATGAAAATATTGTAAAATTAAGCTTTCAAAATAATATTTTTAAAAAAAACTGAGAAATTTGAAGAAAAATGACTAAAATATTTGACTTACGCTAACAGCCGTAGACAAAATCATATTCTAAATATACATAAATCCTTGTAGGAGTACATTTTTATGACAGTTATCTGTGTTATGTTCTAAAATATTTCTTGTATTTCAAAATAGTTTTGAGATATAGCTGAACATAGTTACTAAACTGGTAATTTTTCATAAAAAATGCTTTTCGTTTATATTTAAGCGCTTAAAAATAATACTTGATTTTAAAATTGATCTTAGTTTTTAGAGGAAAACATCAAGCATATTACAGAAAACAATCTCAGAAAATTTCATATCAATATTTGAATAACTTTTTGAGAAATCGTTGTTACGGTCGACAGTTTTCCTCAAATATACCATTTCTCAGAAAACACATTTAAAGTTTTCATGCAACTTAAAATAACGCTTACAGTTCGATAATAAAACAGCTGTAACTCCATTTGTAATTCACGTAGAGTAAAAAGTGAGGCAATTTTAGAAAGCTGATTCAACAGGCTACAAAATTAATTCAAAAAATCTTTTTTTATAATTTCATCAAAAACGACGATTTTAAACCAGTCGGATACCTTAAAAACTTTCGAAACTACAGAAAATGTTATGCTAGAATACTAAGTTTCATTTGTTTCAAGTTATAAGCAAATGAAATTTTGAGTTTCTAATGTCAAAATAAAATTTTGTACTTTTATTGATATCTTAGAAATAAAATATCTATTGACCTGGAATTTCTTTTATGTAGTAGTATGAATTATTCGGCACATTGTGCACTTTTACTTTTTATTTTGAAATAATTTTGACCACTTGAAATATTTTATCAAAATTGATGTTAAAAAATTTTTTGAATAGTAACGCTTATAAATTATAACAGTACTCGAAGCACATTGCGATTTGATAAGTCTACGCAAAATTTCAGCATATTCATACGAGAAGTTTTGAAGTCACATTAAATTTTCTATTTTCGATGTAAAACGATGCATTTAAGGGGTCTTCATATATTTCGAAAATGTTTTGATTATTAAATATAACCATTACACAACTTTATTCTATAAAACTAAATTAGGAAAACAATTAACTATTTATATATAAAACTGAAATTTTTTATAGATTAAAGTGGTGTAAATTTAAACTATTTATTTTTTTACGTATCAAGTTTTACCGATGGTAAAATGCGGATCATTACTTTGAAAATAACAATTAAAGTGCGAAATAATTTTAAATGCTACTAGATTTAAAACGAAATATTTGGAGGTAATTTAAATACAATGGTTCACAATCAGTTGTGGTCAATCGTGAGAACTCACATTTTACAGAGAAAATTTTATTCACGAGGACATTTAGGAGACAGTCAAAGAATTGAATATTCGAGTATTAATCGAAAAATTGCAATTTCAATTATGTATTTAATTTATAAGTGCAGACGGGTACTCAGTATATTCAACTTTTTCAATATAAATTTAGTATAATCAACTTTTTCAATATAAATGTTCGAAGATTCAAGTTAAAACGATACATATTTGTGGAAAAAAAAACCCCGTCATTTTGTTTCTCGAAGAGAACAACAGAAATTCTGCTTGGTGCTATGCCTAAAACTTTCTAACTCTTAATGACATTCAAATGGAATTTTTCTATAAGCTGCATTGGATATCAGGCTTCCATGTTATTAAAGAAAATTTGCACCATGAAAAGCGCATGCGCAGTTAAAAAGTATTTACTACATATACTCATATTTCCTCAAATATTCAAGGTATTTACTTCAAATTTTGATACAATGTTTCTCTAACATATTATAGAGTATTTTGTAAGATTTGCAAAATTTGGAAGAAAACTTTGCATGTTATAAGCAGTAAACACGCGAAAAATTTGGGATGTTTTGAAGAAGCCTTTATATCTTCCAGAATATTCATGCAATTTACGAAAATGCGTGCAAAGAATGTGTAAACAGGCAAAACGACTGATGACAGTTTCAAAACATTATCAGCTTCCTGTGAAACGGCGTGATCCTAAATCATTTTCTTCTTCGTCAATTTCTGGACGATCTCCAAAATGTCATCGTGACAAAATCTTTACTGTAACATGAGGGTTCCTACGATTGTACGTCCCGCGATTCTCGCAACTGATTGTGAGCCTTTGTATTCAGATGAACTCTAAATGCTCCGCATTTTACCAATCTTGCAATACTTTTGACCAGAAGTGTATATAGAATACGTCATTGAATTTGCTTCGCTATAGTGTAAATTTGCAGATCTGCATTGATTACCGGTATTAGGTGCTTATTTTGCTTAGATGTTGTAGCGATGGTCCTGCAACATCTAAGATTATGATATGTTATCTCTTCATTAAGAAGGAGATGAAATTTAGTAACTCTTATTTGCTGTAAAATTCCAGTCAGATTTGTAATGAAAGACAGCAGGTGTAACCAGCTGCTGGCAGAGTAAGATGGGATGAGATGGCGTTGAATTTCTTTTGAGTTCTGTTAGAACATCAGAATTATGTACTCGTAAAATTCCAAATCGGGAGATATTTTTCAAATGTATTGTTAAAATTGTTCTCTCATTTTAAACATAATTCAATGAATTTTTGAATCTCACATTGACCTGGTTCTATACTTGAATCTCTGGAATCATTCGATAGGCATTGACCCATGTATTGCGCATCAGTACATGATAATCTCAAACGGTAATTTTCACTTTAGGTTTCTAGAATACAGTGCTTCTATGTGTTGAACTGCTATGGTTTATCGAACCCAGAGAGAAACTTCGGTTCCTATTTATCTGTACGCATACTATATCTTATCAGACAGTAAAAATAATTCAATCTTAGGGCTTTTAGCTTCGAGTAATGTAGTTTTCCCGTTTTGGTAGTTTATTCGGATGAAATGGAGGTCCAGGGGAAAAAAGATGAAGTTTCAGTTTTTTTAAAATTTTGCATTGAACGAAAAACAACAGTCTTTGCACTGAACGAAAACAGTCGTTGACGCGTAGATAACATTATTAAACAATATAGGCATCGTTATTTTAGTTTTAATTTGAAAACAATACAATGTCTCAAAAACCTATCTGAAAAACAGCTGAAGTATATTTATATCTCTACTAATATAAATAGAGAATGTATGCGCGTCTGTATCCATTGTGCTTACATTATGCAGGGCAGACCACTGGACCTAGATATGGGATTTAGGACAAAGGATATTCAGAAGGGGAGGATGTGTACTTTGTGGCATTTTTTTAAGTTTAATTTTAATTTATTAAAAATGAAATAGATTTCACTTTTTTCCTTCATAACTTCGGAAAATATTACACCACAAAATTTTACACCGTCTAAAAATTTTTAAAATATATCTTTCCTATGACACCAATTTATTCGCCGTACGATTTTTTTCCAATTTTAATAAATTTTCCTATATTTGCAATGTATAATTCTGACAGAATTTCAACGTGCTATCCGTTCCCAGATAGATGTTATGAAATTTCATCATCAGAGCATAGAAATGTGGCACTGAAACCTTGAAAATAGAAAAAAATGGAACCTGATCGTTTCTCCCCGGACTCTTCAAATGATAACAATTACAAACCTAATTACTGTTCACCAGCCTAGACATAAATGTCCAAGCTTTAAATTAAAGAAACGGGTTCTAGAATGAAAGATTTCATCGAACTTTTAGTCCCCAAAAAATAATTATGAAAAAAAAATGCATTAAAATAGTGGTAAAAGTCTCATAAACACGTTTCTGGGCATTTAAATATTTGGTTTTCACTACAACTTTCAATATATAAAGTATTTCTGGAAAATGTGCAAATGTGAACGAGTGTAAGAAAAATCTGTTCAAATATTTATTACTAAATATTTTGAAAGAGAACTGTCAGTATTTCAAACAGCCTCATACCAGCGTGTATTCAAGAATTAGTGTGACTTTCCAATTAATAAATGTTCCTGCAATACGAGCATTTTATCCGTATTTTCCTTTGTTGAAAAACATCATTTTGTAACATGATAGTTTAAGAAAAGAAATTGCACAAAGTTAAAATGTTCGCCAAAGGACAATAAAATATTTTGCAGGTCATTTAATTGGTAGAAAAATGATTAAATGCAAATAATAACTGTAAAAACAGAATTCATCTTTATGAAGAAGATAATGTTTTGTAAAAGTAAATTAAACTGAAATGAGAGACGTAAATGGCTATTGATGGCTATAGGGTATGTATTTTAGTCTTTGAGAAATTTCTTTTTCATTTCTGTTCGCTTTTGTAGCAGACAATGATGCGTCAGGTAAACGTTATTGAATGTTACGAAAATTATAATGAATATTTTGAGTTTATGAATCAAAATCTTGCTTTAAGAATTATTGTAAACAGAAGTTTTTCAGTTAAGGTATCCGCATACGTTCGAAAATCCATTTTTGACCGAAAATCATAATTTTTTTAATGTCTTATCTGAAAGCCTATTGTTTCTAGTTTTCAAAACAGTTTTTATTTTACATCTATGATGATCAGAAGTGAAATTAGAGACATTTTAGTAGAACTTGACAGTTGAAAATGGAGTGGTAAATAATACGATAAAGAAGCATTTTTCATTGTTTTTACTTAAGATATTTAAACTTTATTGTTTATTTTTGTTTTCTATGACATTGTTGCAAATTTAGGTAATTTTGAATCCTTGCAGTATCTTGATTCTCCGTTTATGATGTAATTTTTGATAATAAACGTAGGAAAAGTACATAAATTGTACTTATGATCAATATCAATCACTAAAAGTATCTCTAGATCAACTAATAGGCATTATAAAGTTATTTGACTGAAAAACAATATTCAAATCTATCGATGGTGACTGAATGATAGAAAACGATAATGACACATAAAGCTCAAGAAAACGACTAAAAAAAAATTTCAAATCAGAAAATTTTTAAAAATGTCCTAAGCTGGCAAAAACTAAGGACTAGCCTACATAACTGGGGAGTATTGAAGAAAAATTCTTTTTTCTTCTCATTGTAAATTAAAAACATAAACTTTAAACTCATTTTTCTCGAAATGTGATTTTTTGCAAAAGTTTCATTTTTCAAACACGATAACTAAAATTCAACTTAAAATATAAGTCTCAGATTTGGCATACATATTATTTATTATATTGTCTAGGTAATGAACCAAAATATAAGTGAAATAATACTCCATTAAAAAGTTATGTATCTTTTTAGGTTTGAAAAAAGGCCAAAATTCTTTAAAAATTCATGATTTCACACTAAAACTCTTATAATTTACATGTTTTTAGATACATTGCAAAACTTTTGCTTCAGGACCTAGCCAATAGTTGAAGGATTATATATGCTAAAGGATTTATCATTCTGATCATTTCTTTTTGAACGAGGGTGTTTGAAAAAAGGTCAAATTTAGTGCAAAAAAATCTAAGTTTTTTCAAATTTTTAAAAATATATTTAATTCATTTAACTTTTTTCTATGATTTATTAAGTTTTAACATAAATGTCGTATAAAAATACAAAAATATTGCTTCAAATATCATTATTTTAAAAAAAAGGCCTCCGAACGTAGTCGGATACCTTAACCTTAGGATTTAAATAGATTGCAGTGAATATAAAGATAGAAAAAGCGATAATTTCAAACAGAAGTGATATTTCAAAATTCAACATTTGCAATTAGTCGTTAAAACAACAAATAATGTTGTATGTAAATTATAATTGTAAATTTTCTATGAAACAAGTGATAATTATGATTTTTTTTCAAAATATATTTAATTAAATTTTCTTCATATTATTATTAGAAAACTTTCAAGCTACTTTTTGACACAGTTTTCTTGTAATCATATATATTAATAATAACCAATGTATGAAAAGTAATAGCATAATATTCAAAACAATTAACAAATATATTGATAATCCCTTGCAAAACTTCAATTTTTAACTAAACTATATTTAATTTTAATCCAAATTTTAATCTAATAATTGAAAATATTAAATATATACCAAAAGAACATATGGAAAATTTCAACATATCTTGTTCATAATTTGAACACTGTTACAATTAATACTGTGGCATCAACGCTAGCCGTGTTGTAAACTGCAAATGTATGCAGATCTATTCCACCACTTTCGTGATGTCATCCGTGGACCAATGGCAAGCAAGCTGCTGGGCTATTTATCGGCTATGTTCCCACCTGTTCACTCTCTCATTTTTATTATCATCTCACAGCGCGTGGTCATATGATGCAATGGTTTCATTTATGTTTTTAATCAGATTCTTGTAATATTTAATATGTTTTCCTTCTAAAGTCGTATTCTGTGTGTACCTGCATTGTGTCGCCATGAAGAAACCCTTCTGAAGTAAGAAAGTATACATGTTTAGGAAAGTGTGAAGTGCTGACTTCTTGGTAGCTATGTCATTGTACTCGCTCATCACCCTGCCTTAGATTATTATGCCCTTGCACGAGCTCATGTCTTTGTCGGCCACATTAGTATCCTCATTTCCTTTTATGCTAAATTAATAACCCCGGAGTTTAGGGTAAAACCGTTACATTGGTGACCAGTCCTGCACTTACGGCATATTCGTCCTTTGGTGACATTTTAGATGCAGTGCCTTCAACATGGAAGTATTGTTAATCGAATTTTTTTACCGTTTCCTGATTTTGTGTAAGTAAAGACTTGTGTTTGTTTTCCTGACCGGTTCCCTGTCCTTTGATGATTGCATGTCCCTTGATTAATTATGATTTGATTAATTATGTAAAGTAGGATAATGTTAAGAAATTTTGAAATTTTCAATTGTTCATTGTAATTGTCTTTTCATAATGCATGAAACTAAGCCGGAAGTCTCGCCTGGTGTTGAGCAAGATTCTCAACTTTCGAGTATAGCATTCAAAGCTCCAATTTTCGGGGAAAATAACACGGAACTTGGGTTTTATCAGGTCGAATCACAATTTGTAATTTCTGGTATTTCGAATGACTCTATTAAATTTCATGCGGTTACTGCTGCTTTAAATTCCAATGTACTATCGTGTGTTAGAGACACTGTAAAAAATCCGCCTCTTAAGAATGCATATACAGTAGAACCCCGGTAATCCGGACACGCGCTAATCCGGAACCCTCGGTAATCCGGACGGTCCATGGAGAATGATGCAAACCCGCATCCTGTGTTGCTCCAACCCCTGAACTGATTCAACCCATGGATCAGAATGTTATTCAAAACATCAAGCTGGGATATCGCAAGTAGCTTCTTACGAACATTCTCGGTGAGCCTGTGCGCAATGAAAACTTGGATAAAACACTGAAAAATGAAAATTTAAAATATGTCGTGTTCAGTCTTGCTAACTGTTGGGCATCTGCGTCTACATTGCTGATCAACAAGCCGAGAAAAAATTTGCTTCCCAATTTTATTGATTCTGAAATTGAAGAAAATGTGCAAACTGAAGAAATTCAGCTTGCAGCACTCATTAACCAATTGCAAAACACGAACCCTATGTCTAATAATGAAGCCCTCCAGTGGGCTGCTGAGGTTGACTACAGTTTGGCTCCAAATGAAATTTTAACAGACGACGAAATTATCAGGATGGTAACAGCAGAAGATGATGATGATGACGACGTCACCCCTGTAAACCCCGTCAAAATTTCTCATTCTGAGGCTGTGGTGGTACTCAACACTTCATTACAGTGGGTTGAAGAACAAAATTTTGAAGCACTCGAAAATATGCCCCTCAGACGTTTAAGAGACCGCGCATTTGAATTAAAAATTGGAACGGTCGCGCAAAAAAATAATGATTTTTTTGGACACTGATTACAATCATTCACTTACATATGTAGTAATTATGTACGTACATATCATGTTCATACTGTATCATGTTCATTAAATTTATCCATACAATGTTAGTTCATACAAATATACCATGGTATCTATACATACAATTTTTGAAAAAAGTGTTTTACGTTATTTTTTTAAAAACCTCGCTAATCCGGACGTCCATGTGCCTGAATTCGTCCGGATTACCGGGGTCCTACTGTATTGCACTTAATGATAGGGTTTTACAACATTTTGCACAGTCGAGTTCATCACGATTAAATCTGTCATTGAAGGATTTACAACTTGGTGATAGACGCCCTCCGCATTTGCTAAGCGAAATCCGAAATTTAGCTCCAACTAAAATGGAGGCTGACATTTTGCAGTCATTTTGGCTACAGCGTTGGGCTTCTAGCCTTCAACAAATTTTGTCAGTCTGTAAAGCTTCACTGGATGAACTAGCACAGATTGCGGATAAAATCCATGAAGTGTCAGGATGTAACTTGACTGTTTCACGTGTTGAAACCAAACCAGATCAAGTCGAATTAGATGCTATTAAAGCTCAGTTACATGATTTGAGAAACATGGTTAAGAAATTGTATGTATCTGAATATTCACACGGTCGAATTAAACCTAGAAGGCGATTGTTAACACCTTCAAGCCGCACTGCCAGCAAAATAATAGAGCCTAAACGCTTATGTTGGTACCATAACCGTTTCGGTTACAAAACAAGCAAATGTGTGAAACCTTGTGCTTATTCTTTAAACTGAAAGGTATGTCTGTTTCTTCGACGGCAGATAAGTGTAAAATATAACAGACTTAATAACCAGGCATAAATTTTTAGTTCATAGTGGTGCAGCGGTTAGTTGTTACCCTAAGAAATTCACTAATTTTTCAGCTAAACTGGAACTTGACGCAGCCAACGGTTCTCGCATATACACTTATGACACCATTAAACTCGAGCTAGACTTTGGTCTAAGACGTAGTTTTACTTGGTCATTTTTAGTGGCAGACGGTTCAGATCCAATTATCGGAGCTGATTTCCTAGAACGTTTCGAACTCCTTATTGACGTTGGGAATAGGAGACTTGTTGATAGTCTCACTTCCCTGTTCGTTAAAGGGACTGTTAGGCTTACAAAATGGCACTATTTTACAAAACAAAATCTCCTAGTATCGAACAAAATCTCTAGGTTTGACGTTGGTTGCAAATAATTATCCTTTCCATTCATTATTTCTGAGATATCCAAACTTGTTTTTCACGAATTTAGACCCCAATAAAAATAAATGTGCAATTACACACTGCATTGGAACGAAAGGTCCTCCGGTTCATGCCAGGGCTCGACGTTTGAACCCTGAAAAATTATCTTTTTTGAAACTAGAATTTAACGATTTAATGTGGCAAGGAAAAATACGACCTTCAAAAAGTCCCTATTCCAGTCGAATTCATTTTGTCACAAAAAGCGACGGAACTTGGCATATTTGTGATGTATCTGTCTAAATTCCATTACAATCCCAGATCGTTATCCATTACCACACATTCATGACTTGTTAGTGGGATAAGGGAAAAGACGGTTTTTTCTAAAATCGCTCCTATGAAAGCTTACCATCAAATAATACCTTTGAAACCTTGGGATATTCATAAAATCACAGCAATTACACCAATTTGACTTTTTGAGTATGTTTTTATGACTTTTGTCCTTCGTAATGCAGCTCAAACTATGCAGAGGTACCTTGATAGTATCATCAGAGACATACCTTCTTGTATGCATATGTAGATGATCTTATTGCCTCAACAGATCAGGAAAGTCACATGAATGATCTTGATCTCGTCTTTAACAAACTTAGCGAACATGGCATTGTGGTAAATCCTCAAAAGTTGTTGATCAATCAGTACTAGAATTTTAGGTTTTTTAATCTCTTCAAAGGGCATTTCTCCTCTTCCTGAAAAAGTGCAATTTTTAAAGGAATTTTCATTACCTAAAACTGTTCAAGAGCTACGAAGAATTTTGGCCACACTTAAATTTTCTCACCGTTTCTTGAAAGATGCTGCTAAGGAACAAGCTTGTTTACATTGCGTCGTTAAAAATAAAGTTAAGAAAGACAACACACATATCGCATGGACGGAAGACACTCAATCTGCTTTTAAGTCAGGCAAGAGGTTAATTGCTAACGCAACAGCATTATCTTTTCCTGCAGCAAATTCTCATTTGTCGTTAATGACTGATGCTTCAGATTTCGCTGTAGGCGCTGTACTTCAACAGCACTTTGAATCCATAGTAGAACCTCTTGTTTTCTTTTCTAGGAAGCTGTCCGCTACAGAGAAAAAATACAGTACATTTGGAAGCGAGTTGTTGTCTATTTACTTATCTGTAAAACACATCCGCTACATGCTAGAGGGCTGTGAGGTAGTTATTTTAACTGACCACAAACCACTCATTTTTGTATTCACGCGAAAACACAACAGTTCTCCTCGTCAAATCAGGCACCTTGAATTAATCAGTCAATTTGCAACTGACATATGCTACATTGCTGGTAGTGGCTGATACGTTTTCTAGAATTTCAGATATTAGCTTGTTAAATTTAAATGACCTTGATAGTTTAGCTGAGGATCAATTTTCGTATCATGAATTGCAATAATTGGTGGTTTCCGGGACCGGGTTGGGACTCGGACCCTTGTTCTTTGCTTCATCAAAGAAATCACTTTATTTTGATGTATCTACGAGCACTGAACGTCCTTATGTCACGAAATCTTTTCGTCGACAAATTTTTAATAACATTCATAATTTATTACCTCCTGGTGGCAAAGCTACACAAAAGCTTGTATCAGCTAGATTTGTGTGGAAGAACATAAACAAGAATTGTGCATTATGGTGTAGGAGTTGCATCTAGTGCCAGAGATCTAAAGTTACTCGTCACACAAAGTCAGCTCAGATGTGGGAAACTTTCCTTTACCATCAGCACGTTTTCCGCATCTGCATATTGATGTAGTTGGACTGCTCAGTCCAGTTAGATCAATCACCTACTTATTAACTTGTGTTGACAGATTCACGAGATGGGCCTGAGTCATTTCCTATTCCTCCTATTCCGGATCAATCTGCGGACACTATAGCTCGCGCATATTTGCTGGGATGGATTTCTAGATTTGGAGTACCGGAAAAAGTTACTTCTGATCATGGTACTAATTTTCAAAGTAATCTTTTTTCTTCTCTTTCAAAGTTTCTAGGTGCGGAACAAACTAGGACCACCGCTTACCACCCCCAAAGTAATGAAGCAATGAAGAGATTCCACAGACACCTGAAAAGCGCCTTGATGACACATCTTCCTGAGAACTGGCTGGATGCTCTTCCGCTGGTGCTATTCGGCATCAGAACGAATTTTAAACAGGACTTGGTGGCATCTTCTGCAGGGTTAGTCTATGGGACCACCTTGAAGTTGCCAGGAGAAATTTTTTCTAATATCCCGGTGATAACATCAGCATTATCATTCTTGCAGATATTAAGGCATCATGTTCGATCATTTAGACCAGTCCCATCTGTACTTCATGGCTCAAAGTTCAGTCTTCCTTAGTGATGATCTTGTCAAGTAATCTCATGTATTTTTGAGAATTTATCGAGTCCAAAAGTCCTTGGAACATCCGTATGCAGGCCCGTACAAGGTCCAGTCAAGAACCGCAAAAGTTTTCATTATGAAGATCGACGGTAAACCAACAATAGTATCGATCGACAGTTTGAAAGCAGCGCATCTGTTTACGGATGAAGTCGCTTCTAGGATCTCTCCTTCAGTTCCTATGTGTGAAGCTCATAAGTCTGAAGCCGTCACTCGTTATGGAAGACGTTCCCGTAGAGTTGCAAATTTTCAGGCTTAGCTGACTTCGTGACTGAAGGGAGAGGACCTGTGGCATTATCGCCAGCCGTGTCTACTGGGCTCTATCACGATTCTACCGCAATTATGCGCACCGAATAGCTCTCGTTCGCGAGTACTCAAATACAGCGATAAAATAGTCGTGACCTTCAATTTAGATCTATCACCAACGCCGAGTGAAACCAAAGGGAGTAATTTCTCACCGTTTCCGCGAGTACGAGAAGTGGAAACGATAGACCAATCAAAAGAGAGCACTCTTTCCGATTTCGAAGCATAAACAAACAAATCGACTGTCGAGTCGGCCTGTGAAGTATATTGTTTTAATGAAAACTACTTACTTTTGTTCAAATGGTTGTAGTCATGCAGTTTTTACAGCATAATCAAACATATAATTTGTTAGATAAGTCGTTAATTAGTGAAGACTTTGCGCACTGTTCACAGACAAATCTTTGATATTTCTCGAATATAAATTTTTCTTCCTATTGAATCGTGTTTTTACACTTTGTCATTGTTTTATCTGTTTATTTCTCGAATATGATATGCATAGAATGAATTGACTCTTTCTATGAATGTGCTTTGTTATGCAATAAAATATGTTTTGGTTTTTTTAATGTTTATTTTCAATACTACATCTATAATCACTGTATCATTTTGCATCTAATAAAGACAGATACACTCCAGAGAGTACTTCATGTATAAAACATCAAAATAACATTTTTGAATATTGTTTACAGTTGTTTGCCAAGAAATCATAGGTAATAAATGCTCTTATCAATGAAATATGATGTAATCAATAAGTGTTTAAGCAAGGAACCCTTCCTAGGAACCCTTCTTGCGCAAAAGCTAACATCAAAACTAGAGCCATCATTTAAAGTATCGCGAAACAAACAGCACAACCTTCTCACTAACGAAAAGTGCTTCTCGCTTGCCTTTAGCGTGGTGAAAAATACGGTTGAAACTCGCTAGGGATTTCGGTACCCAAACGATTTCGATAGCTTCGTATTAACGGATTTAGATGACATCGCGAAATGTGACGTCACGAGTGGGAGAACGGGTCAGTTTCTCGCAACAGAATGATTGTCGGTAGATTGGTTGGTTGGTTTGTTGTGTTTTCTGGCACAAGAGCCATATTTGACTATGCTGCGCCAAACACATGGTACATAGATGTTACCAAGTTAATAGATATTCTATTTCGAAAAGGAAAAAGTTAAAAATGGTCTTTAAAAAAGTACGTGATTGTAAAAAAGGTGTTCAAATTAGTTTGTCAAAACCAATATCTTTGAGAAATAAAAAGAGGTTTTGATGGGGATTTTCCCCCAGCAAGTCTCGTATAGTAATGTTTCTACCAAAACGGTTAAGTCTGAAGATATTAAAATTTGGACATTCAATTAAAATGTGTCTAACTGAGAGAATAGATTGACACCTCGAGCACATAGGAGGCGGCTCTGAACATAGTAAATGTTTATGTGTAAGTCTGGTATGGCCAATTCTGAGGCGAGTTAAAATGACATCTTGTCTCCGATATAAATTAGTAATTATAACATGTCGGACAGAAGGATGGAATTCGTGCAACTTATTAACCTGTTGTTCGTCCCAAACACTTTGCCATTTTTTCAAAATCAAGATTTTAACAGCCTGTCGAGCATCACCTAAAGGAACAAAGTTTTCAACCATCAGGGACGCAGTTTTAGACGCCTGATCGGCTTTCTCATTACCTGAAATGCCTGCATGGCCTGGGATCCAACAAAAAGCAATTTTCAAACCCTTTTCTGTTAAATATTGGTACATTTCTGCACATTTAAGTGATAAAGGGTAGCTGAGAGTGTTTATTTTTTTCAATGCCTCAATAGCGCTCTTGGAGTCTGTATATACAATAAAATCTTTATTCAAACTGTCGATTTTAGTTAAGGCTAAATAAATGCCATATATTTCCGAGGTAAAAACGGAACAGAACTTGTGCAATCTTTCAGATACTACTACCTTATTCCCAATGACAACGGCTGTTCCCACATGATCTTCGCTTTTAGAGCCATCAGTAAACACAGGTTCATAGTTAGAAAAACGGTGTCTGTGGTCATAAAATATACTTCTATATACTAAGGTGGATGTTGTTGATTTTGGAAGGTGTTCAAAATCATCAATAAAATTCAACTTGATATCTTTTCAAGGTGGAAATTCGTCAACTTTTTCCAGGGTTGGAAAATCATTAACATTAAGGTTTCTTAAAATTCCTCCAACTCTAAAACCAAATGTGGGGGTAAACGAAAGCCTAAGCGAAAATAATGATCCATAGATAGGGTTTATGACTTTGTAGTGCATAGGATGAGATGAATTGCTTTTAATTTTAAAAAATGTATTGAGAGTAAGCCTCTCCCGTCTTAACTCTAAGGAAGGCTCGTGACTTAACACATAAATACTTTGAATAGGGGATGTTCTAAATGCTCCCAAGGACAAACGGAGACCCTGGTGATGCACTATGTCGAGAGCCTTTAGTACAGATTTTGAACCAGAGCCGTAAACGACACATCCATAATCCAGTTTAGATCGGATAAGCGCTTTGTAAATCTTAAGCAGAGTAGAAGTTTCCGCCCCGTAAGATGTACCAGAAAG
This sequence comes from Araneus ventricosus, assembly GCA_013235015.1. Lineage (NCBI taxonomy): Eukaryota > Metazoa > Arthropoda > Arachnida > Araneae > Araneidae > Araneus > Araneus ventricosus. Next base: position 6,227 of record BGPR01007074.1, on the reverse strand, counting down.
CATTTTAATTATATTAAGAGAGTGAATACATTTACTTTTTAAATAGTTAACATGAGGTTTAAAGGTAAGCTTTGAGTCGAGTATGAATCCTAAGTACTTTGCATCCCGGACAATAGGAATTGTACAATCATGGAGTAACAGTTTTGGATCCTAATGGAGTCCCCGCCTTCTACAAAAATGCATGGCAACTGTCTTTTGTGATGATATTTGAAATCCATTTTTCTTTCCCCATTCACTAATTTTATTCACAGCCTCTTGCAACTTTCTCTCAATGAAACCCATATCCTCCCCCGAGCAGTGAATCTCAAGGTCATCCACAAAAAGTGAACCGTTTACGCCTGTGGGTAGTTGTTTTATGACCTCATTGATTTTGATGATGAATAAAATAACACTAAGAACGCTACCCTGAGGGACACCCTCTTCTTGATAAAAAACATCAGATAAAGTATTCCCAATGCGAACCCTGAAGGACCTTGTCTTTAAAAAGTTTTGAATAAAAATGGGTAAATTGCCTTTAAAACCAATTCCATAGAGGTCCCTTAGAATGCCGTACCTCCATGTTTTGTCATACGCCTTCTCCATATCAAATAAAATTGAAACTAGATGCTTCTTGCTAACAAAAGCTTCACGTATAGAATTTTCCAATAGTAAAATATTGTCTACTGTTCCTCTACCAAATCGAAAACCGCTTTGAAAAGGCGACAGCCATTTCTTTTTTTCTAAAACATGTACTAGCCTAGAGTTAACCATCCTTTCTAAAAGTTTGCAGAGAACACTGGTGAGAGCTATAGGACGATAATTGTTAGGACTTTTAGCATCTTTTCCTGGTTTTAAAATGGGGATTACGACGGCTCTTCTCCAAGAGCTAGGAAATCTCTTTTCTTTCCAGATCCTGTTGAATAGTTTTAAAATATTGTGTAGTGAAGTCTCAGTCAGATGAGTAAGCATGAGCAGATGAATATTATCAGGGCCTGGTGATGTAGCATGTGATTTCCTCAATGCCCTTTTGAATTCAATAAGATAAAAATCAGAGTTATATTCATCGTCCGTTAGGGAATTAAAATCTATATCATATCGTTCTTCATTTTTCTTATGTGAAATAAAATCTTGTGAGTAGGAACTTGCACTGGAGACTGCAGAAAAGGCTTCTGCCAAAGTGTTTGCAATCTTCTTAGCATCTGTTATAACCTGCCCATTGTGATTTAAAAATGATACCGATGTGTTATCACTGTAACGACCAGAAAGCCTTCTGATCTTGTCCCACAATTTTTTTGATGATATCTGGTTAGTTATGGTGCTAATGAATGCTTGCCATGATTTCCTTTGACTCGTCCGTTTAACTCTTCTAAAAGTTGCTTTGGCCAATTTAAAGTCAATTAGATTACTGGTAGTCGGGTATCTTCGGAATTTATCCCAAGCTTCCTTTTGTTGTTTGTTAAAAATTCTACATTCCTCATTCCACCAGGGTTTCCAAATTTTGGGGATTTTCCCCGATGTTTTGGGGATGGCCATGTCTGCTGCTTGGATAATTGAATATGTGACTTTGTCAACCGCATCATCAATACTCACCTCCTCTACCATATCAAGAGTTATTGTTGCAAATTCTGAAAATAAAGACCAATTGGCTTTCTGGAATATAAATTTCCTTGGTCTTTCAGGGTACCTAATATCATTGTCAATGTAAGATAAAATAATCGGGAAATGGTCACTGTTAAACAGATCGTCCTCAGTATTAAAATTCCATTTAATGACTAAAGAAGGCGAACATAAAGCTAAATCGAGCGTGTGGAAAGTTCGGGTTGGTTGGTGAAAATATGTATGATTACTGCTATTTAATAAACAGATGCAATGGTTATCAATGAGAGTTTCTATCTGTTGACCTCTTAAATTGATGTCTGGGCTACCCCAAATAGGGTTATGGCCGTTGAAATCACCCATGAGAATAAATGGTTGTGGCAATTGGTTAATTAAATCGTCCAATTCATTTTGAGTAAAATTTTGGTTAGGAGGGAGGTAAATAAAACATACTGTAACTAATACATCAATCTGCAGCTGTATTGCGACTGCTTGTATTACACTTGTTAATGGGATTTCTATAAAAGGAAAATGCTTTGAAATTAAAAGTGCTACGCCTCCAGAAGCTCTTGCGCCTTGGGTATAATCTTTCCTTATAATATTGTAAAATTTTACTTTTACAGTGTCCACAGGAGAAAGATAAGTCTCCTGTAATCCAAAGCAAACGGGCTGGTATTTATTTAAAATCGATTTAATATCATCAATGTGGGACCTCACACCGTAACAATTCCACGATAAAAAGTTAATTGCCATTTTATTTTCTATTTTTTGTTAGGTGTTTTTGAGGTCTCCTCCTCCCCGTCAGTGAACATCACATCGTCATCAGATGGGTGAATTTTTAAATCACCAGTATCATCATCATCACCCTCGTTAATTCTTGATTCTTTTAAAAAATCTTGTTTCGTAAGCGTGCGTTTTTTTATTGAATCCTTTATTTTCACGTCTAGGTTTGTTTTCATAATTTGCATCCTTGATTTCCTCATTGCCTTTGTTTCTTTGAAAGATTTTACTACTTTCTTTGGTGTTTCAGTTTATTACTTTGAGGTATACGAGACAGTTTACTATGGCTAATGTTATTGACTGTTTTTGTACCGTTTGATTGGATGACTGACTGCGTTTTCAATGTATAATTCTGATTTGTTTTGTTTGCTTCCTGGTTATTTACATTGGATGTGTTTGGAAAGCTTGATCTGTCGAGGATTATTTCAGTTTTAGTATTTGCTCTATTCTGTTTAACTGGAGATTCTTTAGGTAACGGAATCAGGTTATTATCGGGTGGAGCTTCTACTTGTGCAGTTGTGCGGTTTTTACAGTGTGGGCAGATGCTGGCCATTGAGGAGTACGATACTCCAACAGTGGGTGTTCTGGATGTTACAATTTTTCTAGCTTCAGCAAAGGAAATATTTTGTGTTACTTTTATTGTTTGTATTTCTTTTTCTTCAACCCATCGCGGACATTTTCGATAATATGATGGATGTTCTGCTTTACAGTTGCTGCATTTTGGAGTAGATGTGCAATATTTACTATTGTGTCCGATTTCTGAGCAGCGGCCGCAAGTTTCTTTCCCACGACAGACTGTCATGGAATGTCCGAATTTCTGACATTTAAAGCATCTTAAAGGGTTCGGTATGTAAGGTTTAACTGGACAGTTTATATAAGCAATTAGGACAGATTTTGGTACTACAGGAACATTGAAGGTAATTATTAGATGCTTAGTCGGTATTATTTTGTTGTCACGTTTGATGCAAATTCTTTTCACAGATGTAACATTTTGATTCTTTAAGCATTCAAGAATTTCTTCCTCAGTGTCAGATTGGAATTCAGATTCAGATATTACCCCTCGAGACTGGTTTAATGATATATGAGGAGAAACAGTTACTACATGTTCGCCGATTGATTTAAGTGTCTGTAATGAGTTTGCTTAAGTAAGGGATGTCAGTTCAATGAGGATTTCGCCAAGTTTGGTTTTTTTAATAGATTGGACTTCGCCAACTATTCCAAGAATTGTCTTATGGATTAATATCGGGGAAACAGTTTTTAAGCTACCTTCAGTCTTCTTGATGATGTAATATTTTGCAGAATTCAAGTGGTGCTCCAAAGGTAGTTTGGTAGTTGGTAGTTTGGGGTTTAATGGCGCAAGAGCCATTTTTGGCTAAACTGCGCCAAACACATGATAGATAAACAGGAACACGGTTGGTTGGTTGGTTGTTTGGGGTTTAATGGCGCAAGAGCCATTTTTGGCTAAACTGCGCCAAACACATGATAGATAAACAGGAACACGGTGTCATTCAAAAAGGTGCTTAAAGTACGAAAAGATTGTCACTTTCGCATGATATGAAAGTAATTAAAATCAAGCAATAAAAAGTGAAATACGAGATACAAAGCTTTAGAGAAGATAAAAGATCGTCGAACCAACTTAAATAGTTAAAAAATCAGCGCAACTTTTTTCAGTAAAAACAAATAAATTTGTTCTTTAAAAAAATAAACAGCTAAAACAGAAACGCATTTCTGTACATGAACTGTAAAAGTGAAAAAAAACCCGCTTCCAGGCAGCAGATGGGTGGGAGACGGAGTTGTAGACGCGAAGATTTTCTGGCGGTCCTCGAGATCTCTGATATCATATTCAAGGTGTCGCCCGGATGCGCTGAAGAAGTCACCGGCATCAGCATCTGAGATTCCAGAGATTGTAAAATTCTTGCTTTCTCTGAGGGAAAGCAACCATAGAGTCTGGCATAGGCCAATAGAACAAAGTCATGAGCAGATTTAGTACCATTTTTGGGGACTGTATTATTAGTTTTTGTTTGGTGATAATTCCAGGTTTTGCCATGTTCTTTATCTGTGGCTGTGGGGGTTTGAAAGATCTGAGAATCTTTTTAAGTTTTTCCATTGGTGACAGCGTTTGAAGTTTGAGAATGTCGGGTGGGATTTTTGTTACTTTCCGAACTTTGAATTGAAATGAAAACTGTTTCATTGGGTGAATAGCGGTTAAAATAGAGTTTTTAAAAATAGGGTCATCAGATCTGGGGACAGATTTCGAGTTATGCATATGATGCTTTAAAGGAACAGAAGGCAAGATTGTAGATCTGAGGGTTTAGTCTCTGTATGCTTCTTCCTCACTCTGCACCAGCATAGTTGTTCCAGAGTTGGTGGCAGTATTCTAACAATTTTTCTGGCTTTGAGAATGAAAATATTCTTTTTCATTTTCAGCAATTACTTCCTTTTCAAATTTCCACGCAGAACATAAGCGGGAGAAGGAAGTGCGAACCTTGGGTAATAACACATTTTTTTCAGATGCCTTTACAATCAGAACCACGCACCTGCTTTCCGCACAACGGGCGCAAGTGAGAGTCCTGACGGCAGGAAGCTGAATGACCCAAATCGCTGTATTTAAAGCATCTCAAGGGGTTAGGAAATGCGGCGGTCTAAACTGTCAATTTGATGTAGCCAGCTGTAAATAGAAATTCTGGTATTTTGGGGAGGAAAAGTTAGGGACAAAATGCTTAGTATCAATAAGTGTGTCCATCTCTTTTGATTTTGATACGGTGAACATGAGTTATTCCCTTTATGATTGAAATCCTTACAGTCTCCCTCTCCATCGAACAGTCTAAAAAAGTTTCCAAGATATAACAATCTTAGAGTTCAAGGTTGAATGCGCAGTAACATTCACAGGATAGTATCAAGAGATTAAATGATTACCTTGTGGCTTGTTTCATGAGTTAAAAAACTTATGGGCAAGTCTCAGAGCGAAGTTTCCGGAGTCGATTTGTTGTGCCAAGATTTGCAAAGTTAAAGCCTTTCGGGCATGGAACAAGGAAACAGTATGAAAGGTCTGTTATTGGTCAAATTGTTTTATAATAAAGAATGTCAAAGATTTACCAACTGTTTTGTCTGATCATTATGCTGCCCACTTGAAAGGGAGAGTTCTTTTCCTGCCCATAAGATACACGCAAATTCAGGCCCCGATGGCATCTGCCCACCGAGCTTCAACAAGGGAAAAGCCAATGCCTCTGGAGATACTTCCAGCTTCAGTTGTTTGGTGCTAACTGACCTATGTAGATGCTCAGAGTCAGCCTCCAGGACCGCCAGACCACCCTTAGTGCCAAGACCCAGAGAATGACCCTTCTGCTTGATCTCAAAGCAGTCCAACCAGAGTTTTATTAGGATACCAGCCGAATTGATACACTGTAAGGAATCAACAGTGCACCACCCGTCTGTTAAGCGGATTCTTCCCAGATGGCGTTTGTGCATCTGTGGCAACGGCTTCCTTCCGCTATTAGAGTAAGACAGGCATGGTGGCATGAAAACGGAAGAATGGCTGAATGAAAAGTGCTGGAAGTTCTTAATATAATCTGTAAATAGTAAATAACTTATAATGTCTATATTCACCTATATTTATCATTTACTCATAATAAAATAATATGAAAAGGTACCCCTGTTAGGCCTCTCTATTTGCACCAAATCTCAGATGTTATGGTGCAAAATCGCCTGGGAAAACTCTGATATTGGATATTGGATTAACTTTGCAAGGTCTTTTGATATTTAAAATCATGGATAAGATGTCAAAAGCAATTGAAAAGGAGCAGTGTTCGTGCAGGACATGAAACTGGTAAAAAAAGAGTTCGCTTTGTATAAATACGCAATGAACCAGTCGA
>BGPR01007073.1:61852-74182 GCA_013235015.1 Araneus ventricosus | reverse complement strand
CCAATTCTCTACTTAAACTTATGCAAAACTTACTCTAACCAATAAAACCATTTCGTCTTGTAGAGAAAAATTTATCCTTTAATTTTATGTAAAAATTTCTAAAATCAACCGTAAAATACAAGCATTATGGATGAAATTTGATTTTTGATTTCTCTTCAATAACGACTATCAAAGTAATTAATTGCGGTAGGCTTAAAGACTCCTACTACATTTTAGATTAGAGATTACTTTTTCTTATAAAAATGCACTACAAAACAACGGTAATAAGGCAAAAACACCTTCAAACTAATATGGTAGAAGAAAATTTCTTTGTATTTCTAGCATGAACGCATTCTTATTCTTAGCAGCATCCAAGTCTTTATATTATACAGCACCTTTCACAAGAACTAGTAATTTCTGATCCGTTTAATAAATAATAGGCTCAAAAATGCTACCGAAGACAATTTAATACAGCTTTTATTAACTCCAATATTTGAAAAAAGCATCATAATGAGTGTCGATAATTGCTTTAAAACTCGGAAAGATATTTTGAAATGCTTGGAAAAAGTAATTTTCTTCTGTTTGGCTAGAGGAGATTAAAAAATTGTCATCTGTAGTTTTTCTCAATATGGACGTTCGCAAAATATTCTCGTTTTCCAGCGTTTGTAATTAGTTTAACTCGCGGTTGTTCTAACGTTTTCACTTTATCATCCTTCGAATTAAAAAGTCATAAGTCAGAAAGGTTCCTGGAATTTTGAAGAATAATTATTTTCTAAAAAGATGCATTTTTAATGATTTATGGCTGTTAATCGTATAGATGCTCTTCGCAGTTACATTAAAAACTTACTAAAGCATTTATTTGTTTCAGATTTTTCAAATTGTTAATTATTTTTCTTCCGAATTTATATAAAACCAAATCATTAAATTTGTCTAAAAAGAGACTCAGGGGTTGTCTTTGTGACTATTGTGGGAGTTAAAATTAATAAAGAAAAAGGAAAATTAATGGTTAGTTTTCATGATGGAAGCTGCAATGGTAGATTTTTTAATTATTTATTAGCTATTTAAAATTATATTGCCTTTGTTTATGGCGTCAAGAACACCTCCTTTTAAAGATGCTTAGAAATTGTTCTGCTTCCCTTTTAGAAAAATGCGCTTAGGAGTTAAGTCCGCATTTTCATATATTTATCAATCGAATTGCTACAGAAATTTCAAACGAATACAGCAGAAATAAATTGTCAGCAATTAGGCAAACTGAAACCAACACCAACAGTTTCTTAGAATATTGAGGTAAATTTATTTAATATAATGTGAACTATGAAAGTTTGACTGGAATCTTATTTCAGTACCACTGTAAATAATAGTTAGAATTATTTAGTATAATGACCCAAACAAGACGATATACAAATTATGTCGTTCGAATTTTCAATAATAAATTCAAAGCATTATGAGAAATGGGAAATTCATCGAAGAAAAGTGATGATTATTCTGTTGCTGAATAAAATTTTTTCACAGCTCTTTTCTTCTTAAAGTATCTTTGAAAGTTTAAAAATAGTGTCCAAACTTTAAACAATAAGCATCGAAAATCACATAGGAACAAGTGTGCGCAAACGTCATCTGAAATCAGCAGATGGCATTTAAAATAAAACAGCTCCAGCCAATAGGCCAAAATCTTTCTAAATCTTAATAGTATTGAACTGGGATTTTCAGGGTTCCAAACGGTTCTCCTAGTACCACCCAAAGAAAATAAACACATTTGCCAACCTCGAAATTTCGATTTTTGTCGAAACAAACCGAAACTGGTCACTGTGCGACGTTCTGAAAAAGAGCAATACGTAACCTGAACGAAGTAACAGTGGAGCTAGTAGTGCAACAACGTTAAACTATCAGTCTGATGTATTGTCACAAAGCTATAAAGTCGTTTCCCTGAGATGCTAAGCTTGGCGACAAATTTCGCGACTTGGCATCAAAGTTGGCGATTTTGGCGGCCAAAGTATTTTCTAGAAGAACCTCGAACCTTCAACCTATTTCTACTGGTTTCATGAACTTTCTAGAGGTTACGTTACTTCCTACGTAATGAAGTCACTTCATGTTGAAAAGTATACAGGCAAGCTCTCAAACCAAGAAGGGTTAGTTGGATTTTGATCAGCAAGCAAGCTGGTGAGCTAACTAGAAGCCTTTGAGCGCTGTTTTGAGATTTTAATGGTAATCTCTGTTGTGAATTCTTACAAGTGCTGTTTTAATACTTGTGCTACGTTTCTTTGCTTAGAATATTTGTAAAATAAAGAGCTTTACTTTTTTAATCCTGCTTATTTGACTGCATTCACGGACACGCACAAATCGATTTTGTCACAATATTATTCTTCTACCATAAGTAAAGCTTTTCAGTTTTTAATTATTTGTCCTGCTGTGCTCATAGATTTCTACTTTCGGATACAGAATTAAACAGCAAGAGTGTGCTCCCCTATACTTTCTTGCGAAATTACACAACCCAGATAAGCACAACATACTGTACGATATCGTATAATATTGTTCGATATTATACAATATTATACTATATTGCGAATACTATACAATATCATGCAATATTACATGATATGTGTCTACTAATGGGGAATATGGCACGTTTAGTGCTTGTAATATAGTGAAGAAAACCCAGTATACATCGTATGTTCGGATGTCCTCCATTTGACCACATGAGTTCATAATATTATTCAGATTAAAAAGAATTGTGACAAGGCCGCATGCCAAGTTTATTTTAAACATGTAGCTACATTTTTGTGTTACCGCATTCACAGTAACAGGTTGAAAAACAGAGGTGAATCTTCTGTTGGATTTGTTACAAATTTGATATACATATTCAATTCTAGTGAAAAAATACGTGTTAAAATTCATCCATATAGGCTGTGGTGTTTTTAAGCTATCGTGCTCGTACCCACAGGGATGAACAGATAGACAGACTTCCCGTAGACGAATTTCGTCCCGAGTTCGATAAAAATACACAATTTAGGTGATAAGACCACAGACCAACTTTCATCCGTCTAGCTATTTACGATTTTGAGTTATCATATTCACAGACCGACAGGCAGACATAAGTATCTTTAAAAAATATTTTAACTATTTTTAAATAAATTTTTAAAAAACACTTTTATTGGTTTTTGTATATACTAGAATTTCTTGTGTTTTAAAACCCTTTTGCATTCATTGGTTTCACAGTCAAACGACACATTGAGCATTTTTCTACTGCGAATGGGCGAAACATAGCGTAATTTTTCTTTCATAACTTAAGAGCCAGATATATAGGCCAAATTATATAAAAATTCCAATTCAATACCGTTAGTGTTTGCAAAGATATCGGTATTGCAAGAGCTAAATTTCTTTTGATCTCCAAGAGAAACAAAATAATAAGGGTTCTTGTACAAATTGATATTTTTTAAAATGGAATCTTCGAAAGTGATGTTGAATTTTATGAAGGTTGAAAATCCTGAATACTCACGTATTCTTATAAATTAAATGCATAAGTTAAATTGCATTTCGATACTAACTTATTCGGAGGAAAAATAGCCCAGTTACAGTTTATTGGTTTCACTGTGAAGCCACAAATTTCTTGAAAATGTAGAATGCTAAATTTAGTAATTTTCAAAACGAAATATGTAGTGAACTTGAAAGGGTTAATAAATTTATACATTTTGTCATTAGTTTATAATTTATTATTATAAATATTGTGAATTTTGAAATCATCATTTCTTAAATTCACTACCAGTGGCCCCACTTGTATAGAGCCAAAATATATTTATCAATTTTCTAAATACAAGGTTCTGTAGATATAAAAATATTGTATTTTCTTCGAGAATTTGCAAGTAAACACAATCTGAAAACTTTAACACAACAGCGAATGAAAAATCGATTACAAAATTCAATCTCTGCCTACATGAAACGAGTTATGTTAAATAACAATTTGTAATGAAATTGTTCAACTCAATCTGTTTCTACAAATCAGTTTTCCTAGAAATGCATATAACGTTTTCCTCCTGTGATTCAGTCTATCGTTGATTACAACTTTCTCACGCTTATAAGCAATCAACTTGTTAAACAGGTCTATTAGTACAAAATATCGGATGTCATCTCCAAGACGTCTTTTGATTATCTGAATGCGGCAAAATATCGTGCAGATATCGTTGTAATATAGTAACCTTCCTCACATGTGATTCAGTCTACCGTAGCTTACAATTTTCTCACGCTTATAAGCAATCAACTTGTCAAACAGGTCTATTATTACAAAATATTGGACGACATCTCCAAGACGTCTTTCGATTATCTGAATGCGACAAAATATCTTCTATATAAATTGGGCGTCTTATGCTAAAAAGAAGTAATTCAGAAATTTTATAATTTATCGCTCTCACAGAATCGCAAAGAAAAATTCTTCTTAACTTCTTTTTATTGAAAAAAGCAACAGAAAAATTTCTTTCATTCTCTGAGCGAATATTATCGAAATAAAGAGCGTGAGGCAAAACTTCAACAATAATCGATACATCGATGAATCTTTTGAGAATTGAGATTCGTTCGAAACTGAAGCAGGAATCGGTGAGGTGTGCAACAGAGTCCACCGTGTTTAGAAAGAGTCACGCATCAGAAAGTACTTGCATTAGTTCTTCGCTGCTGTTCGAAAGTGTTATCTCTTTCACAGAACAAGAGCAAGGTAGAATGTAGGCAGGTCTGCTCATTTTTTTTGTTGTATATGAAACAAAGTTTTCGAAAGATATAAGGTTCAGGTAGTCTTGAGGTGGCATGCATGGTTTTTAAATTTTCACTTTCATTTTTTAGGAAAAATTATGGACAGCTTCAAAACAGCGAACGTTAAATTCTAGCTCAACATATTGTAATGAAATTTTTCAAAGATAAACTACAATTTCTTTGAAATATTCTTTGATTCGTAAAATATGACGTCTCTCCAAGAACCGTAAATTTTTATGCTTTTGCACTGAATTGCTAATCAATTTGAGTAATGTTCCTTTGCTGAAGAATTTTTATATTTTAATTTTTAAATTATTATCAATATTTAATGAAGTATTTTTGAGCTAAAAATAAAAATCGAAGTTGATGTTTATAAATGATGAAAGAAACACTGCAGATATATGGCCAAGTATTATTATTTCTTGTTGCATTTCCCACCAAAACAAATGATGTTTTAGTTGAAATATTTCTGAAGGATGTTCTGATTTTGAATTATAATAAAGATTTTTTAAAATTTGTATTCAGCTTCACTTGTTTTGTAGATGTAAAGATGGAATATTGTAATCGATGTTTAAATTCTACCTCTTATTCTAGAGTTTTCAATTTTTTTACACTTGTGTTTCCACGATGGCATTAATTAATTTAATATTTCCTTTTATCCATTAATTTAATCAAATATTGAATTCGAATGAATGGCTCCGCATGATTATGAATATTACAAGAAATTGATTGAAATATTTCGTCATATTCACGTTAATAAATCTTGAATTAAAAACAAAAGTCTTCTTTTTAGTATATTAATAAATGAGTGTTTTTAAAAATTATTTTTATTAATGATTCAAATAGTGTTCTGTAGATACTCATAAATGCTATAGATTTACGTTAGGTTTAGGTCATACATGTTTTAGCAATAGAATTAAACTTGACTTTAACTCTTTCAATACTGAAGCGCCCAAAACGCCCGCTCAACCAAAGTACGGCGATCGTCAGAACCCCTCGATTTTCCCTGCTCCACTACCCTTCGTTAAGTGTGATTGACTGGATACCCGAAATGCATGCATTGTTCGTGGGATTGGCAGAGCCTTAAGAAGGAAGAGGCAAACCTTTTTTCTTTTACAAATCGTCCATTGGCTAAGCAGAGTCCTGTTTTGAATATAAAACCCTTAAGAATAAACCTTTCTGTGGGGGTTAGGGAGAATTTCTCTTACCTTCGGAAGAGGTATTCGAGCGTTTAACTTTTTTGAGGTCCCAGAATTCCAAGGCTTTATGACTCAAAGTGTTAACAAGATATTTTACAGATTGTTAGCCTGAGTTTTCACAATTATTTCAGAATAAAACTCAATCCCTAGTCTGATTAATAGAAATATATTTAATGGTGTTATTGCACCATTTAAACAATTGGCTTGTGTACTAATATTGCAATGTTGGTTGAGCACTTGTTGTCGTTATGTTATCTGACAATCCCTTATTTCTAAATAAAGATTAAGTTCTTTAATATGAATCATCAAATTTACGAATGATTGAACAAAACACTATTTAGAAATTACACATTTTTAGTAATGTTAATTTTATCTTCTGTTTCTTTATTCGATTTGTTAAAGAAGACTTTCTGAAGTTTTTCTTATTTTATAAAGGTTGTTTCCTACATTATTTCAATTATTGGATAAATTTAGGCTACAGAGGGAATATTATTTGACTACTAAGCCATTCCCTTGACAGAAAATTTATCCATATTTGAACTCCGACGGCGAGTGGCAATTTGAAAAAGTTCGCCATTCGAGTTTTCTTTCATTTTATTTGTTTAATCTTAATGTGTTATAATTTTTATTGAAGCATGATTCTTGTTATTTGATTCTATCCTAATTGGTTAGTTGATTATTAACAATATTGTTAAAGCAATCACTAGATGCTGCTGCGTTGCGCGCAAAAGGTATATTGTTATCACAATTGTTTACTTCTTCTGTTTCATCTATATTTTCATTTTTGTAATTAAATATCTTTCTTTTGTATTTTATTGGAAGTTGCTGCATTTTTGCGCCATTCTTTTTAATGCAAAGTTTAATTTTTTGTTTTTATATCTGTTGTTAAATTATTTCACTTGTACACAATTTTAGGCTCCGCGAAATTTTATTTTCTTTGTACAAATCTTGTTTCATTACCATTCAGTCGACGTTTTTTTAACTAATTAAAATTAGACATTTATTTCGAATATATTTTTATGGCAATGACATGACATGCATAGAGGTGTTAAAATAGAATTCTAATTTCAAAATGTACGTTATTGTTTAAATTTATTTTATAAAAATAATTGAATAGGAAAGAACTAAAACGAAAATTCTTAATGCTCCTTTCAAACTTTTAGCTAACAAATTATCATATATGTAAAAGTAGCTTTTATCATTTGAATAAACACAAATTTTATTTTGGTTTTTGTCTGATTTTTGATATTATAGATGTCATCATAGGTTTACCGACTATTTACTGTTATATATTTCATTCTGAAAACATAATAGTTTTATTTGTTCTTTAAATGGTAATATGAAAATATAGTGGAAGTCAAAATATGAAAAAATTCAAAAAAATTCAAAATCAGGAAGTAGTATGTCTTTTTGAAAAAAAATTAAAGTTATGAAAACAAACTATGTACTATTTTTTTAAAATTATTTCCTACTTAATTCAAAATTATTTTAAATGTTATGGACTTCTGAAATCCTTTTTTATATCAAATTCATTACCAGGTGGTTCCACTCGTAATGAATAAAAATTAATTGAATTAATCGCTTTGTTGAGATTTATGCTATGATAATAATAGGAAATCTAAAAAAATTCGAGTATGTCAAGAAGTAAATGAGAAAACGTTCATAGAATTCCATCTTTGCAAGCACGAATAAAATCAAGTTAAAAAAAAGTGGGCAAAAACAATACATTTTTTTGTTCTTAACTATTTTATAAAGTGAATAATTCGATTTTTATTGCGTTTAATGAAGTCTCTGAAATCTTACAAGTATTTTGTACACGGTAGTTTAAGAAATTATGCCCATAAACCTGAATTACCTGCTTTTAAACTGACCATTTGAACCTGAAAAATCTGGTTCAAACGCTTAAGTGATTAACAGGTTATATAAAATAGTGGGTAAAAACAATACATTTTTTTGTTCTTTATCTGTTTTATCAAGTGAATAATTCGATTTTTTATTGAGTTTAATGATATCTCTGAAATCTTACAAGTATTTTGCACATGGTAGTTTAAGAAACTATGCACATAAACATGAATTACATAATTTTGAACTGAACATTTGAACCTGAAAAATCCGGTTCAAACGCTTAGGGGGTTAACGGGTTATATAAAAATATAGAATCTCAGCTGAAAATGAAAAAATAGCAAAATTTTCAAAATTAAGATGTGCTTTTATTTCTAAGTCAAAGAAATTTAAAAACTAATTCCTACCTTTATATAATTCAAGAATGAAATGAAGTAGTACTTTGGAACTGAATAACCAAGACTAATATCTTAAACTGAAAATTCTGTTCTTTCTTCCTACATCTTCTTTGATTATACACAATGGCCACTCGCATTTTCATGGCACACAGCTTTTTTTAGTTCCATTTCTGAAAGAAAAAAGCGAAGCGTAAAACAGGGCAAAAAATAAAAGCTGAAAAACATTGTCTGTGTAAGAAAAATAATTTCTTCTCCTTGAGTCTATTCTCATGCAAAATAGCATCCAACTCGTTATACTTTACTCAGTATTTTTAGCGTCTACGAGGACTAGAAATTTCTGTTGTGTTTAATCAAGCAGCACGCCAAAATGTCACCAGCGACAATCTAATACAGCTTTGCATTAACTGTTTTCTTTTTCTTAAAGTATTATAATAAGTGCAGAAAATTGCTCTCCAAACTCGGAAAGAATTTTTTAACGCACGAAAAAAAAGTTCTATGGGGCTTGAAGATATTTAAAAAAACTGTCTTTCTCAATTTTTATGAATGAACGTTCTGGAAACGTTCCTTTGTTTAACGCTTGTAATTATTTTAACTTGTTTTAGCTCTGACGTTTTAACTTTATCATACTTCGAGTAAAAAAGTGAATGTTACAAAATTGCTTTAGTAAATTTTTAAATGATATAAGTTTTATTTTAAATATAATAACTTCTAAAAAGATGCGTTTATCGAAATTAAATGGCATTTTTTAATAATGGCTCTACTTAAATGAACGCTTCATATTGGCACATCAACGGTAAAGCATAGTTATACTCTGGAAAGTATAATCATATAACCAACGTCCTGTGAATGCCGATGTTATTACTAAAACACATTCCATGGTTCTCTCAAATGGTATCGAGATACTATTCTTTTTTATTTTTTGTTAAAATATTATAAATGGCAAAGACATTCTAAACTATTTTGTTCCTAACGGTTGCCTTTCTTTCTGACTTTTATCATCCTCCTGCTGCACTCTGAATCTTGGAGGAAATTCTCTCCGTTTTCAGATATCCGGCTGTGAGAAGCTGAGAGAGGAATCTGTCGATAGCTGCCGTCCGTCATCCAGTCGATGCTCTTGAATAAAATATGACATCAGCACGTTTCGATTTGCCTTATATACTTCCCGCACCGGGGAGTTGCGCTTTGCACTCAGTGGCATTTGCATCGAGGGAGAATGCAAGACTTAATTGCGAATAACTGGAACTCAGCAAGATTTGAGTGTGGATGCTTGATACCCAAATGAAATAGCGAAAGCTTAATTCAAAGGCCCTTTGAGATTACGATGAGCCCTAACTCTCTTTGTAAGCAATTAATAATGTTTAAGATGTTGATGACATTCGTCTTTAGTGATTGAGTCAAATGTATGTGCAGTATGTGCAAGAATGCAAGACTTAATTGGAAATAACTGGAAATCAGCAAGATTTGAGTGAGGATGGAATTCTTGATGCCCAAATGAAATAGCGAAAGCTAAATTCGAAGGCCCTTTGAGATTACGATGAGCCCTAACTCTCTTTGTAAGCAATTAATGATGTTTAAGATGTTGATGACACTCGTCTTTTAAAGTGATTGAGTCAAATGTATGTGCAGTATGCCCAAGAATGCAAGACTAGGTAAGGAAGCAACTGGAAATCAGCAAGATTTGGTGAGGGATGGAATTCTTGATGCCCCAATTAATGATGTTTAAGATGTTGATGACACTCATCTTTTAAAGTGATTGAGTCAAATGTATGTGTTTTGAGATGTGGAATAATATTATGAACAATTTACGATTACTATTGTTCCGTTTTGGGATTTTTCTTTATAACGTCGCACAGTCGTCCAGTTTCGGTTCGTAGCGCGACAAAAATTGAAATTTCGAGGTTGGTAAATGGGTTTATTTTCTTTGGGTGTCGGTAGAGAACAGTTTGAAACCCTAAAAGCTGTGAAATGTTTCGTATAAACACGCAGTTTTAGGAGGGTTCACGGAGGTTAAAGTTGGGGAAAGTCTTTCGAACATTGGAGTCGCGTAGCAGTGAGACTTTGGATTTCGTTCAAAAGTCTTACATTTCTCTTGCAACTTGAAATTATTTCATGCACGTAACCATTACAATATCCATTCTTAAGTAAATATTTAATGTTATTTAAGAGTCAATGTGAAGATAACTAAAGAGTGCTTAAAGCGCAATTATGAAAGTTTTGAAGCAATAAATTTCAACTAAAGCATTATTTGCAATTGTATACAATAAGAGTTTCGGGAATTAATAGAAAGAGTATTATACGATCGATTATGATAAAATTTAAGACATGAATAATAGTTACTAGCACGAAACAACTTAATGAATAAAAAACGCTTCCTCTCGAAATTAATCCATTTAAACAGGTGTAACAAGCAACGCTTTTGAAATCTATCAAATCTTGGCATGAGCTGAAATTTGCTTCAATTTAATATATTATAGATCTATAACTCACTAATATTCTTTCATAAATTTCGTTAAACAAATGTAATTAAAATAACTACTTTAGATAAATTAAGGATTCGGTTTATTATGAAATATAATTCAATTATATTTTTGGATTTATTCTAAATGTAAACACTTCAAGATTAAGTGATTAAATTTAAATTACAACCAGCTGGAGTGCTTACCACTCCACAATAACGCATACAAACATAATACGGCGCATTTTGTGTTTAACTTCGTAATATAATGAAGAAAATCGAATATGCATTTTTTTGTGTTTCATGGTATGGATTTTTTCGTGCTGACTGATTGTTCCTAAATTTTATAAAGATCTGCAATTACGCACAAAAATTCTCTTTATCTTGGTTGTTGTATTATTGAATTACATGGATAGACTGCCAATTTGTCTATTATCTGCTGAGTTTAGTTCAAAAGATTTATAATTTTTGTGTAAAAACCATTTTTTGGGTTTTATTCGTCGAATTGAGCAGACTGTATTGATTATTTAAATATATGGTTTATTTACAATATATACAGGTTGTTCCAATATATACAGATTTGATTTTGGTAGATTCTGCCTGTTGGCGAGTTGAGAATGCTCATGCAAGTGCTACAATAGTAATAAATTGAACATGGTGACTGCGATGTCACACATGAACTAAATGTGTTCTCGTTGAATACGTAGAAAGTGATGTTACACATTATCCATGCGTTACTCATGTGGTAGAGAAGATATGCGTTTCAGTATATAATAAAAAACATGTTGTGATAATACATAGGCGACATGCGATGCTCATACCACATGAAAAGCAAACGGCATCTACTAACTCTGACAGAGATGCAATGTGGCGGATGGCGGCGTCAAAGGGTTGCTATATTAGGAAAGGAGCCAAATTAGTAGTTGGCGCGAACAACCATACAATTAAAATTCAAAGTAGTAGCTTGTTGCTTTCCTGAGTAATCGCATTCACATCCGGTCGAATAGACAGATTGGCAGTCTACCTGTTGACTGATTTAGTCTACATTCTGATTGAAATCTACAATTTTTTTTCAAGACAGCATATCTAGTTTCTTCCGTCTACTGGCTATATTTTTAACTCTTATTTTCACAGATGGACAGACTGATAAATCCAAAAATAATTTTCTGACTCAGGGAGGTCTAAAACGTGGAGATTCATCAAAAGTTCGAGGTAAAATTTCCTGTTGATACCAATACTTCTTCTTTGTCGGCTTCGTATACGAGAATGTTAAAATGAGAAGGAGACCAGGATAAATTTGATTAATTATTTTTAATGTAAACACCGTAATTTAGTCCTTAATTTCCTACCCATTCACAACCAGCACTTTGAATTCCTTTTGTTGCACAACACATTTGCACTGCAAAACGAATCGGGGTTTTTTTCTCAAGAAAAGGTGTTATTTCCCATTCCTAAACTTATACATTAATTCGCGATTCCTAAACTCATTCATTAATTTGTCATTCCTAAATTCATAATAATGATAATTATTTTCATTTACAGATATATAATGATGACAAGGCAGGTTGTTTTCTTCTCTTAAGTCCTGAATGAATTTCCACCGCCTTTGAAAGATCTTTACTTATTAGGATTGGATTAATGCCCTACTTTTCTTTTTTGTCTCGTGTACGAAGTATACAAAGAAAAAATATTGTAATCGCGCAAACATTCGACTTCGAGATTC